>CAJPEV010000227.1:127320-157874 GCA_905338385.1 Darwinula stevensoni | reverse complement strand
GGGGGGGGGGGGCGATTCCTGATAACTCGAACTTCGGATAACTCGAAACAGATTTTCCCGGTCCCTAAAATTTCGAGTTAACGAGTTTTCACTGTATTTTCATGTTTTGTGCAAATATTAATGCCAAATTCTAATGACAATAAGCCCACGATGATCCTTCTTTATTGTATTGCATCAAAGTCGAGATTATTAGAATGCTGCATCCTGGCCGACAATATCTTTTCATCTTTATATATTTATATATCTATTTTTATATTCATTACTCAGAAACCGTCTGGCTCGAGCTCAATATTGATGCCTAAAATGTATTGTTTGCAAGTAGGCCTAGTTAATATTATTTAACATTACTCATCGTAGCACTTCATATACTTTAATATTCTAATTTGGTTTTCATTGAGATTCTGGTTCCATGTTGGAGCCCCGATATTGTGTAAGACTAAGACCGATGCACAATGACAGCTAAGAGCTGCGACAAAACCGCGCTGCGATCGTCTGCGAAGTTTCCAGTTATTTCTTGACTGCGATCGTATGCGAGGCATCTCCCACACTGGTCGCGAAGCACCCATGCGAAATCCAACATGGCTGTGTACAACTTGAGAGTTCGTGCTTCCTCACTTTTGCTTTGTTGTGACCCCATGGGGGGGAAGCTCTCGACAGTGGTAGGTACGTCTTGTAAACAGATACCCTCATCAGATGGGAGAATTCACGACACTAGTAGAAAAGATTATCACCGAAGACAAGGAGTGTTTTTCTCCTTGTCCATGAGACCGTCTCCTGAGCTATTCAAGACCCTCCTTGGTTTACTGGAGGGGAGGGCATGACACAAACTTCAGATCGTACATTTCCCCAGCGCTAATGGTGGCAGTGACCCTGAGGTGGGTGAATACATACTTGATACTAATATTCTGCATACCACAAATAATTATAAATCATACAACTTAAAGGAGAGTACGACTTTTAGCACTCCAAGAACAGGCGCTTCTCAACTTAAAAAATAAAAATTCATGGATGGAATGGAAAATGACCATTTAAATGGCATCGAGACGTCTCGAAGATTTATTCAATAGATTTAGGTATCTCGCTCATGGAGATTCAATGGTGGTAATTGGCATCATCTACCGCCGAAGTCATTCCACCAGGAGAGCCGCCCCAAATATTATCTAAGGACTCATAATTTGCAGTCAGTAGATACGCAGCACGAACCACTGCTTTGATGTAACACGAACGGACTCTGATTCCGTTGCGGAGCGTACTGCAACCGAATGCGAAGGTCCCACGCATATCCAATGCGACCGATTCCAACGAAATGCGACGGTCGCAGTGGTCGCTACTCTTCGCAGCCTGTCGCATGGGACCTTAGAGTCATGATTCTCGATTGCTCATTTCCTTAAGATGACCAGGGGGTTCTCAGATGCAGTCAACGAACATAGGAATCTGGATACTACTAGCATTCACTGCACGTTCTAGCATAAAGATCTGTAGGCCCAAGCAAGATCTCTGGGCAATGGATAAAATACGTCAGTTGCCTTAGATGTCCATTTGCTGTAACCGGGACACAAGTAGCAACATTTTAAGCACTCTAACGATCTCAACTTCGATAGAATACGATTAAATTAAGAAACGCATTCTCTTGGTCTGAGGTAGCGAGCGACCTTGTGGTCGCCAAATACGCCAAAAATGTAATTTTCCCAGGGGCATCCTGTAACATTGCTACTTGATGAAACCTGCAACAATTGATACAGTGAAGAAGGAAAGAACTTTCAGAGGATTTAGAGTTGGTTTTGTAAGTGACCCATAATGACGCACTACAATTTCAAGATTTTATTTTCCAAGTACAAAATGGAACATACAGGTACATGTTGTGCGAGATAAAACGGTAACCACTGAATCATAAAAGCAGTTCTGAACCTATGTGCCTTTGCACCCAGGAGTGCCGAGAGAGGCTAACAAGGGTTCCGCAGATTTCTCTTTTGGCCTGTCATCGAAGGAAGCCTACATCAGGAGCTTACAGTGCTCTTTTACTCGTGTAATCGAGGAACACTTGATGGTGTTGGCAGAAAACCTCTTCTGAAGAACCGCTTTCGAAATATCACACTTCTGACTTCAAGTCTACGCTTTCAATAAAATTGTGTATCAGGATAATTATCAGGCATTATGAGTCAATTATTATCAAAATTGACTCATATTGCCTATTCCTGGAATGCAATTTCTTTTAGAGAGTATCTATCATGATCAATGTTGCTGCTGCTGCAATGAAGATCCTGATTGCTTTTGCCCGCACACATGAACAAGGTGTCCCAAAAGTCCGGACACGGCTTTCGTGAGTCTAATCAATTGTCTGCCTTAATGTCCCCATTTTTATATTCAATTGATTCTTATTTTATTGTTACTATGTAAAAATGTTAAATTTTGAAATTTAATGCACAGCAAAGTGTACTTAACATTATAGCTAAAACAGTATTTGCTTTAAAAAGTCCCTGTGTCTTGACTTGGGACACTCTGTACATCTAGCTTCTCTTATTCTGAGTATACATACAGGGTGGGCCAAAAAATCTTTGGTTATCTTTAACGCTTCGCAGCGTAGTTTCTCGAGTTTAAAAATATTGTAATATCGTTTCTATACAAAACATTTACCTAGCTTTCCACTGATGTCAAAAGATTTCAGATCCAATTTGCCATTCCAATGCAGTTACGCACAATGTAACAGAGGTAGTGCTTGAAAAGTGCACTTACCAGTGCAATATGGGATGTGCTCTAGGGGACGTCCATTCTTTCGTTTATGGCGAGTAGGCGACCTCTTGCATGCACTGGCTGAAATCGCAGTATGGTACCAACTTTTCCAGCCCCACCTCTTATACTCTTTTATTTAACTGCGAAGTAGTTAGGCCACAAATCTTTATTTTGTTGACATCATTCGAAAGCTAAATGAATGTTCTACATGGAGGCACAATTACAATTTTAGAAAACTCTTGGGGACCAGTGCTGTGGAGTGATAAAGATAACCAAAGTTTTTTTTTTGGCCCACCCTGCATAAAGAAAAAAAAGTCAAGCCTCTTCCAAGCATTACAAATGACCTGCATGGAGCCACTTCAAATATTGAGCGGTATCTGGATTTTCTGTTCTATTAGCAAAGCTATCGTATTGAAGTGAAATTTAAAAAAGGAAGAGTTTGAATAAGACCCGAATGCACAAACCTCGTTTAGGGGGATAATAATGGGGCCTATAAGCTAAAGAGCTCTTTTTTCCTCATAGGAGTTAACGGAGGACCGTTAACTAAAGGAGGTTTCAGTATTCGGAACTTAATCTTTCTGAAATTATTGTATTGCAAAATGACAGTTCAAAATAAACCTTTCACTAATGAATTTAGAGGTCCTGATTTTCATAAATTTTCGTTATGTCTGTATTATTGCCTTATGAGATTTGTTGATATGAAAGGATGCCGCCGATGCTGCAAATGTGTGCCGTTTCAAAGGAAAGGTTGAGAACCGCTGAATAACATTTCTAAATACTTGAGTTTGAGCTATCCATCCCTCTAATTGAGGAGATCTTGATTTTTTATTAGGGTCATTTTGAGGCCTCAGCCCAAAGGGAGGGGGTTAAAATATAGAGCAACTGTTGATGAGTCTCCCTATTGCGATGGCATACTCCCATTTCCCGAATTACTCAATTTCAAGTATGGAACCATTGACGAATGGAAAGCCTGGTGGAAACAAGAACTGGCATGAGAAAGCAAGATTGATTGAAATTGGTCCCTATGCCTCTGAGGTGATCGCCTTCCCCCAAGCATTTCGTCCACACTTCCTACTTCGGAAATGAAAGAGGTGAGAGATCTGCGCGTGAACATCGTTTGACTCCTCGAAAATTGATATGGTATGCATTCTGTACCAAAGGAAAGGCGCTGACTAATAGGATGAACGCTAGTATCAAGGTTAACGTTACCGGAGCGATTTGGTTCTGACCTGCATATGAAAACCAAAGCTTACGTGCATGACGCCTCACCATCACCTCATTGCTCTTGTAGATCCATGCTGTTGTGGACAGCGTCTGATTCGGAAGTTTCCGATCTAAAGGTCGCGATCCGTTCTTGGGTCGAAGGGGGGGGGGGGGGGGGGGGGGGGGTGCAGCATTNGGGGGGGGGGGGGGGGGGGGGGGGGGGGGGGGGGGGGGGGGGGGGTTTCCGCTTGGGGTCGCCTAGGGCCCAGGACGCAAGAAACTAATTTTCAGTTTTCGTCATATTTACATATCCCTTTCCTACCTGTATTCTTTTCCGTTGATCAATAACCTTCCTTATGGGTTGCGAAGTCTTGAATAAGCATAAGATGGGTCACTCGGTCAAGGTTGGGAACCATTATGAATGCAACCGAGACGGTGTGCCATATCATCGCGAACAACAGGGACAGATCCGAGTGTCTCTATGACCAACTCAGATGAGCTGCTTTAGAGCTGTTATGGAACTTGTCAAAATAATTGAGCGATGTATGTGGATCACGTAGAAGGTGGTGCGGTGCGTTTGAGTGCGCAGCCAAATTTTTCTGAAGAGCAATTAAGCCCTTCACGTTCGTATAAATAAGGACGTTGAGGACAAGGGGTGCACCTTCTCCGGGCCTCACAACCTTCAGGGAGTCCGTCACTAGCAGTGAATTTGTTTCGGGAAAAAAAAGACTTCTCTTTTTAAAATTTTATCCGCATAAAAATATACACTTGAGTGTTGAAACTCTATTTTTTGCAGCCCTGTTTCTCCCTTCCTCCCATTCCATAATGACTTCCGTGGGAAATCGGCTTCCAGTCCCGGGGGGGGGGGGGGGGGGGGGTTTTTTTGAAAAAAATTGACCACTAGTACTGTTACTGCCACTGCCAACACTACTGCCAACACTACCACCACCATTGTGGCTGGGAGGAAAGGCAACACCCAAACCCACTCCCACTCCTGCTAGTAAGTGAGGTGGTGGGGGGGGGGGGGAGGCTTTTTTGAGAAAATACACTGTATTTTGGTGCACCTTGTATTTCAATACTTGGCTACGTTGAAGAGCACACCTTATGGTTCAGCCGAGGACATATGTATAACTCAAAACTGGTCGAGAGATTCTTAATGGAAGGAATCCAGTTGAATTTTGCATTCGAGGTAACTCTTCGCTACTTGTTGTGTAGCAACAAGTAACGCCCGTAAAACGCATTCCTTCTGCTGAAACGACTAGGTATACGGGTACCACATTTCTTCAGATTAACTCAATACGCCCTTGAAAGCACTTTTCAGCAATTCTTGTTGTACTAGGTCTGTACTTGAGGCCACCTTACATCTGACAACAGTGACAATCAGCTGTTGGCCATGGTTACAAGTGACAGACATGGAGCTCTGCGTGTTATCCCTGCGGAAGCAGGGATCCACGTACGATGTTCGAGGAAGCGAACATCATACTTTGAAGCAGTACTAAAATCGGATGGTTTTATGGTTGGTTTTACTGTGCGTTGATTGTAATTAGAAACCTGAAGGTGCGTGCGTGTGCGCGAGATTTGAAACGATGGCAAGGTGAAATAATTGGCATAGCGAAAAAGAAAACCGTCTGGGGGTAGCGCTTCGCTCTGCAATACTCAGTCCTCCAAGGGAAACAATAAGCCTTTGCCTATTGTTTCTGATAACAGTTGAGGTACTTGGGCTGGTAACATGGTGCAGTTGGTTGAAAAGGTCGAACATCTCTGTTCCGCGAAGATCTATGGGACTCCTATGAGCAACTCATTGGATCCTATAGGAATCCTGCGGAGAGTCCTGAAGATTTTCCAAGAGAATTTCTCCAGGATGCTTACTTCCATATTGAATGATTTCAATAGGATCCTTTCTTCCCTTGGAATACCTTGTAGGACAAGTTTCCTGACCTCCAGCTCTAATGACCGTTGGTTCCCTATAAGAAGTCCTTTATTGCGTCGTAATGTCTAAGAAGTCAGGAAACGACCTCCACCCCCTATCCTGATACTTCTCCATAACCCAGCTAGAAACACGCTTCAATTAACGACTCTTCGTTCGTTCGTGTGAGGAAAGCACCTGTACATCTGCTGCAAGGAAGAGATGCGAATCGGGTAGACTCCAGGTAAGGTTAAGTGCAGAACAGTGATTGCCATGATTACCATTTAACACGGGGCATGGGCTGGATACACAAGACAATGGAGTTTTCAATTAGTCCACGGGTAGGAAGGAGATGCCTGCTTGGTACAGAATCGGCAATCTATGTATCAGGCACTGACGGTAGCCCAAACACCGTTAACAAGAACGGCTGTTAATAGACAATTACGAAACAAAGTGCACCACAAAAAAAAAAACAGGTTTCAACAGCGCACAATCATTGTTGAAAGAACTCTGCCAGAAGTTTTATCATTATTTTTGTTAGCTGTGTCGCTCTACAGATGCAATATGAATGCGCTATGGGCGTAGGGCGTCATATGACGGCTGCAGGGCCCAAGGTGTTAAGAGGCGTGTAAATTCCTGAGCTGCTGAAAACATTCATGGGCTATCTGATGAGCCAGTTCTGGGGTTCCCGCGGTCGGGTAGGTGTGTGGGAACCCCCCATCCTCATCTGACAAAAACACCTTGGTGACGCCTTCAAGTTTTTCCAGAGATTAAGGAACTGAAAGCGAAAGAAACGGCATCCGGTTCTGTAGTTTCCAATCATTGTACCAATGATTTGACTAATTTAACTCTAGAATCCTCAAGGTGCCGATATATCGGCTCTTTCTAATGGATACAATTCTGCTTGGAAGCAAAAGGGTAAGGGTTTGGCAGAAGACAGCAATGAGCTCTACGCCTGACACCTCGAGTCATTACGACCAGTCGTTAATTGAGTCGAGTTCCGGCAGGAAATGAAAGTGTAATTTATTTGACAAATCAACTTGATGCCCAACATGCTTTCCTACTGACGTACCAGTGGCGGCGGTCGATGTTCTTTGCATCACATTTCATATATCCATACTCAATTTCCCACTTGCCGTCGATTGTTGAAAAATGAATAAGTAAATTTTTTCCATCACAGGAATACCAAAACTCCCGACAGGAAACACAGGCTCCACAGCACTTCAGAAGCAATTGAAAAAACATGCAATCTATATCTATAAGCAAGGATCTCTGTCTCTGTCCATCTGACGCTATGCATTCGGACATCGTTGGAGATATCGACCTGAAACCTTCGCAGGAGGGTGGGGTCTGTCCAGTAGCAGGTCATAGGGGGGTCGGGGTTTTTAAAAAATAAGAAAAAAAAACAAATAAAAATAAAATGGCCAGAGCAGTGCTCCCGTCCCCGTCGGTCTGGTCGGACTTAGACAAATAAGCACTAACAAAAAAGCACATAAAAGAACAACAGCTATATTACTCCTAAAAAATATCCCAGGCAACCCAGCTTGTTATTCTTTATTCTTGTTTCTCGTGATTGTATGGACCACCGATTCGATTTTTTTTCGAGAGCCAAATGCCAACCTTTACTGGGTGAACCCTTTCTATTGTTGTGGGGTGTACATACATACAGGGTGGGCAAAAAAACCGGACAGTTTTCAACGATACACTACACTTCACGCACTGCAGATATTTAAACGCGATTTGCGGCAAAGAATAATGAATAAGCAATGAATATATTATGAAGAAATATATAATGAATAAATTATTAGTTTCAGAAATTCGGGAACTCATGAATAGCAAACAAAAACTGCCTTGCCGCGTTTTACAGAGGGAGATGGCATGTGACCTTGTCATGAAGGCTGCTTCCAGTCAATCCCTGTCCTGTCCTGCGGCAACGTAATTTTTGCTTGGTGTTTATATGAGCTCCCAAATTTCTGAAACTGTTGGAAAATATTTGAAATGTAAATACGCCATTTTAAAGCTTCATTCCCCTTTCGAATGCCTCAAACAGCATTAAAATACGGTATATATTTCAAGTACATTATAATGTACCGTTGAAAACTATCCTTTTTTTTTGCCCACCCTGTACAAGTCTGCTTCCTGCTGAATATTCCAGGGAAAACTTTAGATTGTTACCTTCAGCATCAGAGATGGTACTTGCCAGCTACAATTGTGGATTAACTTATAGGCAGCTGGAATAAGACTAACAGTAATAGGCCCTTAATGGTGACTTGTTCACTAACGTGTTACAGACTTAATGATAGCATGTGCAATTTTGCATAATGCTCAAAGGTAGTCTATTTATTTAAAATCAAATTCTAGACTAGGTACATGGGGTTCTCTTTGTAGGACTAAGTGCACCCTATTCCACTATGTCCCACTTTCATTTCACTCATCTTGGGTGACATGCACCGAATCCGTTTAAGCTAAGCTAATCTGATCTCACAATGGTTCCCTATGGGAATCAGTTTAACCGAGATAAACTTATTCCCATAGATGCCCATTAAGAAAATGAATCAGTTGTTAAACAGATCTGGTGCATGTCACCCCTTACCCATGGCATTAAGTGACCAGGAGAGACCTCTATGGAAATGCTAAACCCAACCTATTCAAGGTCTCAATTCACCTGTTTATTATGTCAAGCTAGATTAATTCCAGTAATAAAAAGCAAGACAGTTCATGTCCAATATCCTTTTATCAATCAATCAATAATAGTTTTCGGCTTCTTGCTTCCGAGGGGAAGAGAGGGTGGGAGCCTGGGCAAATATCAAATAGCCGAGGATACCTTGGTTTCCTCTCTTGCATCAAAATCACAAAATGTGCATGTGAAAGTCCCACTCACACTTGGCTTCCACTGCCTTCTCTCTTTGATCTCTCTTATGTACATGCAGCATAAAACATGTCAGGGAGAAATTCAGCAGAAGCACGGAATCATCATGCAGAATTTGTTTTCTCTCATCCCATGCCCTTTTTCCTCTCCTGCCCAAGCTTGTATAAAGTTCATGGAGAAGAAAATGGACAAACTAGGCAACAAGAAAAACCACACTTGGAAGAACTCAAACTTCCAGACTGAAAATGGAGTGAGAGGGAGCATGTGGAAGGTTTCAATGAGAAGGATGGTCATGAACTGCTAAGGAGAAGCAGAAGGTTGTGAGCCATCTACCCAACCTCTTCATGCAGAGGAGATGAGAAAAAATGAACACAATACCCTGGTGGAATTCACTCACAACGCTTCATAGAAGATATGGAATCATTAGCATCAGCAGTCATTAATCAAACACACAAACAACCTATCATATCCTTCTATTTCATCTGGTCCCTTTGTGAGCAAAATGACCAATGATCATTGGTCAATTATAATGTCAGGGAAACAGGCTAAGAAAAGCAAACAGAAAAGAGAGAAACTAGGGCATGGGGATGGGAGAAGGCTCATTGCTCACTGACACGCTCACAGTTGCCATCTTGTATCTTAAAATATAGAAAATAAATTACTCAGATTTTGGGAAGAGAAAATGGGCAAGAGAGATAGAGTGAGGAAGATAATTGTTTCCCAACAACACGGGGAGAGATTTTAGAGAGGGTGGGAAGAGGAGGAGGAAAAGGAAGGCCTAACAGAAGGCCAGGTGTCAGTGTGATGACACAACAGGGCTCTGAGCGGAACACACCATCGGTGAAGAGGATGAGGACGAGCTAACGAGATTGCTCGAGGTACCAGGTCCGGCTACCATGCTGGACGAGTCAAGGATCACACCGGAGATAGGAGCTGCCTGTAAATGAGGCAGCGAGTGATGACCACTAGTACTGTTACTGCCACTGCCAACACTACTGCCAACACTACCACCACCATTGTGGCTGGGAGGAAAGGCAACACCCAAACCCACTCCCACTCCTGCTAGTAAGTGAGGTGGTGGGGGATAATGATGGTAGATTTGTTGTCCATGATGATGGTGAGCAGGTTCCACTTCCATGGGAGGTGGGAGAGGCATAGCAAACAGATGATGGAGATGTCCTCCACTTCCACTTTGCCCCCCTCTATGCCCCATGTATCCTCCACCTGGATTTAAGAAAAGTTACAAATCTAAAGACATCATATGTTCACTCATCTTCAAGACTTTAGCCCCTTCTTTCATTTCTAACTTTCTTAATTTGGATTTGGGTTAAAAGTTGGAAATATTTTAATGGGAAGAATGGCATGGAGGGAGAATTACAAATCTATGTTTAACCCCTTGAAGAGTAAGTCCATATATTTACAGACTGACACTATCCTGCCCTGGGAAAAACCCACTTCTCAAAGGGTTAATTCTAAGCCCTTTGGAATTGTCCTCCCTTGGCAAATCCTAGTCCATATGTATAGGGTGTTTCAAAAGTCAGAGGGCCTATTGGGGATGTCATAGCAGACAGAACATGATAGAGCTGTTATTTCAGGGATGCATAAACCTGATGGGAGTAAGTCACATGGTTTGGGTGGGACATGTCTTCCCTTACAGATGGTGCCACAACAGTTGTTCAATATACCACCATCACCCTCAGCAAATGTCTTTATTCTAGTTGTGAAGTTTGTAGTGTCTACCTGGTGCAGCTCTGGGGGTGAATAGAAATCCATTGGTGTCAAGTCAGCAGTCCAGGAGTGAAATGGGTGGGGGGAAAAGTGCCTGCCCAGATTTTTGTACTCTCCAAGGTGTATCATTTTGTACTGACAGCTAAGTGAAGTATCTGCTGGCCAATACACTTGGAGCAAACTGAGATCTGAGCAGGTGCTTTCACCATTTCTCTCCAGGTCTCCAGACTTTACATCAATGGACTTCAAGTATTGTGCCTAAAGCAGGGAATCCCCACCTTTTTGTTGCAAATAAAGAATGTCATCTGTATGGCAGTGTGGTCAATACTTGGAGATGCTCCAGGCAGTGTTCTTTGAAAGGTGTAGGGAAAAGATAGAAACATATTGGATATGGTCTAAACTTCAGGGGCAAAAATCAAGGCCAGTAACAATCACTAGGAAGAATTTAGCAAATGGGGCTACTGTTTAACAAATGGATGCACAAATACAAATACCAAGTATCAGATATCAGTGAAGGCTAAACACAAGGATGTATTGGTGGTTGATCATTGCTTCCTACAGTTAATGTTAATGCTTACTGTTTCCCCCAATAGAGACAACAAGACACTTTTCATATAGTTATCCAGAAGAGACTATAATCAGAATCATGGATCAAATTACACTGGTGTTGGAGAAGTAATGTCATACTAACCAGAGGCACTGTTGCTGAGATTGTTGGATGACGAGGAAGAGGATGGGGTGGTGCGGTTGGTGGTTAGAAGAGGCATTGACACTCCACTACAGTCCATGGCTGGACTTGCACTGGCACTATGACTTGTGTTCGTGCCTTCATCTGTAGTGCGCTTGAAGAAATTGTGCTGGAGTGCATAGTAAGGTGTGATGCGTGTCTTGGGATTATAGTCCAGCATTCGTTCTATCAAGTCCTTGAACTTGAGATAATCAGCCATGGAATGACCCAGTTCCCCATAGCGTCTTCCACCTGGTCCTCCAGTCTCCACACCAAGGATATCATGGAGCTTCCTAGCTCCTGGTGGTTTATACTTTTTCCCATCCTTGGTCTTGCGAAGAATGTAGGTTCCATCAGGAAGCTTGTCGAAGTACTTACGGGTCTTCTGGGCCTGATCCAGGAGATGTGCAGGCGGCATTCCAAGGACTTCCACAATCTTATTCATTTGATCTACTTCATTGGCTCCAGAAAACAGAGGTTCTCCTGTGTGCATCTCAACCAGGATGCACCCTAGACTCCACATATCAATGGCAAGGTCATAAGGGAGACCAAGTAGAACTTCAGGTGATCGATAAAACCTTGACTGAATGTACTGGTATTTCTGCAAGAAAAATCACAATAACACTCAAACATAGATGTTAGCAGAATAAAAATGCTTCCATAATGACATTTCACTAATACTCACACGCTGGCCAAGTTGACAGGAACTTCCAAAGTCGACAATCTTGATGGCAGAGCGTTTTGGGTTACAAAGTAAGATGTTCTCAGGTTTCAGATCACAGTGAATAATGCTGAGCTCAGGAGAAGAAAGGAAGAGGAGAGCAGTACAAAGCTGCTGAGCAAATTTCCGTGTCAAGTTCAGGCTCACTCCTCTGAAGTTGGTGTTTCTCAGGAGGTCATAGAGGTTGTATGAAAGAAGCTCAAACACGAGGCACAGGTGATTCCGCCACATGAAATGTCTCTTTAGTCTCACTGTTAGGAAGAGAAGGGAAATGATTTCATTTAGACAATAGCACCATCCCATTCCAGACCAAGGATGAACCATGTGTGGAGAAACTCACCTATGTAATACTTGTTGTCAGCATCAGCTTTATTCATCATTTCAAGTAGCTTGACCTCAATCTGTGCCTGGTCTAGGAAGGGCTTCTTGTTTTTAATTATCTTGATGGCAACATGACATTGTTCTTGGTGGTCAAATGCCTTCACCACCTGTTAATAAAAACCCAAAGGATTGTCATCTCATCATTCCATTAAAAATCATATGACAAGACAAGCAATGAGTTTTCACCTGTCCAAAGGAGCCCTTCCCTATCAGTGAGTCAATCTCATAGCGATCAAGAAATTTCTCCTGTGGCTTGATGATGTAATCATGATTGTCATCATCATAACCATCATTATAGATCTTTCGATCCTTCTTGTGCAAACTATTCTCTGTCTGGGGTTGCTGGGCACGTCTCTTCTTTTTTGCATAGTAAACCTAGATTGGGGAGAAAAATAAAATAAAATGATCAGCACAGTAATCTTCAATGGCATTCTTCCACCTCATGGTTCCTAATAGGGAGTCTTTAAAAGCAATTAAAAAATTCCATCCCCTCATGAAGACAAGATCACAAGGAGAAAGGGATTCCTTGCCAATGACAAAGATAGAAGAGATAAAGAAAGATTTTCATGTGCCAGCAAGTAAAAGAGTGAGTGAGCAAGCCAGATAGAGCATCACTTGCTCAGGTGATGTAGACCTCTCCTAAAAATACCCATCCCTCACTCTGTCTATCTCCTCCTCCTTTCCCCTGACTACATAAGACATACATGGTACCATTCATTCTTCAGTATTCTCTTGAAGTATGAGGCACCAATATCTTATATATTTCTTAATTTACACCAATTTAAAAAAAAAATTGACAGCAGCAGCAAATAATATTTCAAAGACACCACAAGGCCATGGTTGAGCCATTCAAAATATGTACCACTGCATTTTTACAACAGAGCAGCCTCACCTCATTGATGTGTTTGTAAGTCTTGATGAGATCCACAGAAAGTTTTCTCAGTGGGCCCGTGGCAGGATCTCGAAATTCTCCTCCAAGAACTCCTCTATTGATGGGGAGAGGTCTCCCAGCACCAGGGACTTGGATGTCCATGCCAGAACTGGTCCCAGGTGATGGGAGGTCTCCCATTCCAAGCCCATCCTCTGAATTTAACAGCCTCCCGTATACAGCTGGGTTCACATGTCGTCTCCCTGAAGTCTGATTCCCAGTTGCTGATGATTCTACCACACCCCCTTTGAAATCAGAAATGAGAAATGCATCAGCATCTTCATGACAAGCCCTAAGGATAAATCTCTCAAGTACATCAAGATGGGTTGGACATCCATATACCCACAAAGTTTGACAGTGGCATGCTCAATGAATAAAATATCAGGATAGCAAGGTCACATGTCCACATTTCCTATTCAGATGAAACCAGGTGAACATCATCAGTCTTGTTACTCTTGGGCAAACAGCCAGCACTAGCCCACAGGAAATAATTACAGACAATGATATCATACACTGATCTAAAACTTAAGGAAATATGCAAAACTGCTAACTGCCAATTGAATGAATCAAGGCCATGACCATTGCATGAAGTAAATTTAGATTATATGACCATAAGAAGCAGCATCAGCAAAGCACTATGTAAAATTAAATTCTGTACTCAAAGCATACCTGTTTATAATAGAGCTGCAACTGTATTATAATAGTAAAGAATATACTTTCAGATGTGGATTAATCTGCTTGATGTATTTCTGGCATAGCTAATTTTATTTATTCATATGAGGCAGGAAGCTGGTAACAGATTAGAAGAAGAGACCTGATGATGACATGCTGGGCAAGGATAAGCCAAGCATATGAATCCATCTAAGGGCTGCACACTACGTTTAGATCATGGGGGAATTTCATAATTTTTTCTTATTTGGATTTGGCAATACAGTAGAACATCGACTTCCTCCGTCATCCAAACATTAGGTTATCCGACCAGAAAAAATTATCAACCCAGGTGCAGCTTCACCATTCCATTGGTCGCTAGTCCCTAAACTCCTGGTACACACCACTACGCAACTAGAAGCTACCACCCAAACATAATTCAAGTTTTTATTTGTTCTCAAGACACTGTAACACAGTCCTGTTATCGTGCACACAACAGAATAACTTTCTGTAATTTTCAACGGTTTGAGAAGTAAAATTAGGGAGAAGTGAGTTTCACAGGGGGAATATATTTAGAATTACATAGGTTGTTGTAGCAGATGTGGACAGAGGGAATATAACAATTTAAAAAACTGGGTGTGTGTGTGTTTGTTATCAGGTTGCCATAATCCTTTACGTACCACACCGAAGACTGTTTTATCAAACCACCTTCGAGTATTAATTAGTACGGAAAGCTGACGCATCACTGATTAATATTATGATGAATACTGATAAGTGAATATTGGTAAGAGAAGTTTCCATCAGCAGAACATCTGGCATCTTCAAGAAACTCGTTCGAAATGAAATGCTTACCCCAGCAAAAAATTGGCAGTGGGTGACATCGGTGACAAGCTCTCCACTGGTCTCGTAAAAAGTGAGATTTTCTGAAATTTCCATTAACAGGAGTTCCCCGTTGCGCAGCTCAACCAAAAACCAACCTTAGCATTTGAGATGATGTGAATTCCTTTGTCGTAGCTTCTTATAAACAAAATTATCTGCAGATATGACAAACCAATACCGATCGGGAAGCGGCGGCGTGTCGATATTCAGTTACGCCATTCAAAGGACACTTTGAATGGCGTAACTGAATATGGCTAAAGAACACACTGTGGCCTCGCATTCCCGGTAAAGTAATCTCTTGATTCAATTCTGTGCGAATTGGAGGTCTCAACCAAGTTCAATAACCTTAAAGTCCAGCTCTAAATCGCTTCCAAGCCTTCTCTTTTCCAATCTCTTACTTAATTAATATTTTCCGAAAACAAACGTCAATTCACAAAGAGTTGTTTCATACGAGTACTGAATGAACCTCATTTTGTGTATGAACATTCACTGCCGATCGAATACATATATCTACCACCACTATTTTCGTCGTTCACTGCATGCAACTAACTACATCAGACGTTGCATCATTCCGCGAGCTACATCAAGTAATAAAATATTTAAGTGATACCAGGATTTCATAATAGCCGGTTTGCAAGCGTAGGTGGAGAAGAAATAAGAAATGACTAAATACAATAGAAGTGCAACTGAAGAATAGAAAAAGGAAGTCGAGTTGGGAGGTCGAGGGCAAAGAGAACACGTGGAAAGGAGAGAGGGAATGGGGACAGTGCGGCCGAGAATGCGAGACAGAGCAGACAAGCAACCGAGCGAGCAAGCAGGCAACGGGCCAGCCAGCCACTCGGAGGTATGACATGGCATGGGATCGATCCATTCATGGAATGACATGGGATTCCCCCTCCCTCCCCCGCATCCTCCTCAGTGAATGTCAAAGGTCGACACCCGATTTCGTCTGTAGCGGTGTAAATGCGCCACTGCATCAGCTCGGCTGAAAACCTTATACGATTCAGCAGATACACGACAGAAGGGAGAGCGAGCGAGAGTCGTGTCTGGAGAAGGAAAAGGGGGGAAGGCACATAGACATCAAGGTCGGTGAATGCCCCCTTGTCCTCCACTGCCTCCAGGCATGGAGACCGCCTCCCTCTTCTTCCTTCCGTCCGACTCTTACACCGTGGGTTTTCTTTTTTTTTTTTTACGTGAATACGCGCACAGAGATACCGTACCGCATCTCTCCATCGCTGTTCACCTCAACTAAATAATCTACAGAAAGTAAGGGAGTGAAGGGTGTGATTTAAAAATGAGAAAAACTGATCACGTAACTACATAACTCTCCCTCTTTCTCGACCTGTTTTACGAAGGAAAATGCCAGTCATGTGAGAAGCTGGGGCTTCTCGAGACATGAAGAGTCCCCTGTTCTAATGCTCCACACTGCCATGATTCCCATACATACGCGATATCTTGTCCCATATCAAACTAACAGTTCGAGAGCCAAGAGCGAAATTTGAAAGAAGGCAGCGATCGAGGTAGACAAAGCAAGCAAGAGATGCAGTCCAGAATTCAGATGTAGGTATGAAAAGAATTCACTTCCGTTACTTAGCTCATTCCCCTTTTCTCTTTCTCCTTCCCACTCTCTAGACCACCGCCTTGAAGTGCATATATGCATGAGGGAATAACATGAATCATGCTTTTCTCCAAGCCATGGCCTACTCTTTACGTGCTCACTTCATAATAAGAATCTGCTCTTCCCTTTTTAAGCACCCTCATCAAGTGCATTCTTGGGGGAAAAAAAACCAGACTATTTCAGAAGCACTAACAGATTATATAACAGCATGATGAAGTCCTCATCCACCTTTCAGCCATCAGGTTAATGCCCTGTTAATTAGTTAGGTGTTGTATATTGACTCAAAGATGAAGAACCTCTAATTGATATGCAATTCACCCTCAAGAAACCTGAGAGAAAATGTTCACCTTATTTTGGGCAAGCTGTATTAGTGAGATTCAGCCCAAAGACCCCATAATCAACTGGGTCCATGCATGTCACATTTCTTAACTTTCTTAATATTTCTCAAGTTCTTATGAACAAGCTACAGTTCAAGTCTCCAGCATATCCAATTATGAATTTTCAGGCATAAAATAATAGAGACTTACATGAATGTTTTTCCATGGAAGAGTGTCCAGAGCTCAACGGGGCATTTGCGGTGAGTAAATGAGAAGCAACATTATTGAGAACAGAGTTGGGAGGGGGCCACTTAGCAGGCAACAGTGGAGCCTGAGCTGAGTCCATCTCAACTACAGGGAAATCCACAAGTGCCACCATGGACGACTGAACCTTATCACATTCACTGCAGCACCACACAGAGTTCTCCTGGACATCAGTTACCAACCAATAATCCCAGCTCTGTCCCCGTGGAGTCGCCACAACGATGTTTTCTTATCACCAATGTGGAATAGATATATAGGTGGACAACAACAGTATTTAACACACTAAGTTCCTTCCTGTGATCACTTGATGATTTCTCTTGAACACTGAAAACGAACATGGAGAAGTGCAAATCCACTCAACAGAGCCCACAAGCATTCACAACCATGATCAAATGGGAATCCTTTGCTCATCTTCCCATGCAATGATGCAGCCAACATCATGAGATTCTCAGAAGTAGAATATATGACTCCCACCCTAGGAAAAGGCAAGTTAATTACCTTTGTGAAACATAAAAATATATTCAACTTTGCCATAACCTCAAGGACCACATTTCATTTAAGGAAGGCACTCCATATGGATAATGATACAACCTGAACTAGGAATCACAAAGCTAATCAAACTGGATATACAAGAGAAGTTAGTGCATCTTCATGAAACATGCTGAAAATTATTATTAGGAGGGGTTGGTAAACCCTAAACCTGGATTTTGTAAAATAAATAGCAATGAAATGAGTTTGGAAATTACCTTGGTCAGAAAAATGCAGATGTGTTGGTATGAAGTCAATAAATAAAAATCAAGAATGTCCAATGCTTAGGTGGATTTTGAACATCTGATAATGCAACTTTATTTTAGAGAAAATGCATGATAAATCTGGTAAATAAAGCTGCATTATCAGATAGTGTTCTGTTCAAAAATCCACCCTTTTTCTACTTCATTCATGAATGGCAAAACAAGTGAGAGGAAATAAAAATAGATGAAAATAAAAAATTTCAAGGAGGATATTAACTAATACCAAGCTTAGATGTTTCATGCAAAAGAATATATTTTAGGTATTACTTAAGGACATGGCTGGCATAGATTATCATGATGCTATGACAGACATATAACTACGTACAACAAAGAGGGTAGAAATGCAACATGCCTTGGCCTACCACCATCCCAGGTTTACAGGAATTGAAGGATGAGGTTTGAGAGAATGATACACTTACACATTTAGTGTCAGTGTATCTTAATAATACATGCATAGTGGAAACTTCAGTTACAATTTTCACACTCTGACATATAGGAGGCCACAGATTTGAGACTAACTTTTTTTGTTTCAGTCTCATCCCATCTGCTGTTTCCCATAAGCAAACCAAAAAAATCAGTCCAATTCATCTCCAACTAAATCATACTAAAAACTTGAGACATACATTGTAATTCACCAAAGCAAATTCTTTTTAAGTACTCATACTTCAATGTGAATCTTCATTTGTTCACATGGGATCTCATACTAATGCCTTGAAAGAAAGTTTCAAGGGTACCTCAATGCATGTTTGATGGCAGTGGCCATCAAACATGGGGTGTCTCACATCCTATCATGACCTAACCAACTAAACAGGAGACGCTGTGCCACGTCACACAAGAGAATGGCTGCCGCCACCATGAAGACCCAGACCTATCATAACCTGGCACATAATTGCCCACTTCATGCTTGGGATTCTGAAGGATGGAAACAGCCCAAAATGGGGGCCATAAAAAATGCACCCATAATTACTTGCAATGCATGCCTCATTTACCTATTTTGAGTTTCATGTACAACTAGCACCCACCCATATATACTAAACCATAAATATTGAATACTTATTTATGAAACACAAAAGAAGCTAAACTATATCCTGGATGCATAATAACTGCAGTTTTCTGAAACTTTTGACACCGAGAGGGAAGCAGACAGAAGACTGAAGTCATTTATTATGACTTTCATCCTCTACACACTCAAATAGCCTGTTTTCCTCTAGTTGTTTAACCACAGGTGGAATTTTCTAAGTGTAACCCAAATTTGATTTTGCATGAGTGAAAATATCACTGTGTCATATGTGAAAGGGAATAATAAATGTAGTTTGCTCTTTCAGGTCAAGGCCTGTCACTCGGTCCATGAAATAGGGACACCATGATTAAGGCTTATAATAATAACAAAAAAAGGATGGGTAGGGCAAGCACTTTCTAATAAATAAAAGGTATCATTGATAGAATTAGAAGCAAAAAGTGGAAAGCTGGTTCACCAGAGGGGAAGAGAAAGAACTCCAGGCTAACTATATATAGAAGATTGCACTCAAGTGGAAGAAATTATTTCTCAAAATCCAGGAATTCAAAAATCATCCATGAACACTAGGAGACAGAGACCTGTTATGGACTCTGAAGAGAAGTGAGGAAAATCCTCCAATAGAACTATAAACTTATAGCCAATGCTACAGTTCTGAAGGTCAGTGTCACAGTGCAAGCAGAAAATAAAACTTCAGCTGTTTTATCTAACAAATTGCTGGTTAGATAAAACAGCTGGAGATGAATGCAAGGAAACTTTAAGGAGAATATAGATGGAAGCAGTTCGTGATATATTTATATCTACTGTCTCATGAACACCTAAGAAATTCTGAACTGCAAGCTTCTTTGGCTATAGCTGGTATGCTTTTACCAGGTATTCTTCCTCTCTAGACATAGCCTGTGCCTACTTCGTATGGATCCCATTGGCCTAAACTAAAAAATAATCCTCTGCAAGATGTCGACCCTCACGTGCAATTCTTATGATTAGTCCTGGGTCTAGACTAAGTCCGTGTTGTGTTCTGGCCTAAGTCTACGTACAAACCTAAGGTAGGCCCAGAATGCTAAGCTATGGTATGACTTGTAACTTCCAAGACCTGATCGCATAGGTCTGCATTCCACCACCAGAAGAAAGGAATCCGCGTACATTATAACCAAAGCTTCCAAGCACCAACAACAGTACCAAGGTAGCGAGGCCCAGACGAAGGTCTATGTAGTCCAATGCTAAGGCCCAGGCCCGTGCTGGACTGAGTTGAAACCACAGTCGCGTCTCCATGAGCATGAGCGAGGATTGGCGTCCATGTCACGTGCTCCCCAATCGCCAATCCCGTAATAACGGCGCCGAGACACCCGCACCAGTTGTTACCTTCATTCTTATTGGTTCGCTTGCGCAGAGCCACGACCAATAGGAGTAGGCGTTGCAAAGAGTCCTCTCTTGACTACGCACCCCTGTAGCCGTGGTTAGCCCCTTTCCCAGCTTCCAAGTTTCAATCAATCAAAAAAATCTGCGATTTTTTTTTTTTACAAACTCATCAGTTAACAGCATCACTATTTCAATTCGCAGAATACTGAAAGGATATCACCTTATAGCTTCAGAATCACATTACAAGGCCTAATGAATGGGACGGCGAACACCCACGTGCTAGCAGTTGGGATGAAGTCCGAAAACGACGGCTATGTTGGAGGCGTTGAATTCACGTTGTAACCTATACCACCAACCTCATGCGGCAAAAAGTTCCTTTCCAATACACATACCTAATCGCTTTAGCACTGCATTGTTTTAATATGAATCAGACTGCGAACGAATCAATAACTTCTCAGAATGATTTCCTGTGTCTAGCCTATACAGGTCTATTATTTTGAAGCGAAGAAATTGATTCATTACCTGAACGTAGTTCCATGGTCTTTCTGGTAGTGGTCGGCGGGGGCGTGTTCAATTTTAAGTCACAGCATAGTCATCAAAGTACCACCAACCATTCGAACAGTTGGCACTTTCAAGAAGCGCTTAACGTTAGGCCTATGCTTAGTGTCTCGGTATCGAATTTCTTTGGGTTCAGATGAGCACCTACGGCTGTCATATCCACCGCAATCCTGAATGTTCGGGTGTTATAAGCCTAGGCCAGGATTTAAAGGCAGCAAAACTCTCATTGCAGATAAACGGAAGGGTACAAAAAAAAATAAAAATAAAAAATAAAAATATATATATATATAACCAATGCAGTCATGCCGAATTGGCTAACCGTCTGCAATTACGACTAAATTAGTCAGCCAAACTCTTTGAAAAAGTTCTTACCCTCCTTGGCCTTCGTGAAGGCTAGCAATCACTTTTGCTTTGCCTATGCTCTAAGTCCACACCGCAATCTTCATTGGAAACTCACGAGTAGAGTTGCTTACTGAATCAGATTTAAGGAGCAAAAAAATCGCCTACAAGTTATGACTTGATATTGAGGTATGTGCTAACCAACATCTTAATTTATACGGAGAGTGGATCTCATAGTCTGCACTCGAAATGGATCAAGAAATTATTTGGTTAGAAAGGGAAACATTTCAACCCGAGAGCGACTCGACGGAAGGAACTGACATGGCGATTCCCTGAAACTCGCAACACGATTTATGCGAATCCCCTTGAAGAATCGTTAAAACACATGCCATTGTAAACGTGTTTCCTGAACCTTGGCAAAACTTGGCTCTCTGATTCGTGGCCGCTGCTACATCCATCACAATGACACTATATCACTTTGTGAATTGCTTCGCGCTTGCATATCTGCCATATTTCTTCACTTACAAGTACTCTGGAATGTAAGTGCATTTTCTGCTTCTCCAGTTTTATTTTTATTGTGATTCAACATTTCTTACCTTACAGCTCACTTCAGGCCAGGGTAGAATATGGTTTGAGGTAAATATCGGTCTAAGTTAGGGTTGCCACCCATTCATAGTTAGTATGGACAGTACATATTTCAGATGCAATGTCCATATTGCAAACTGGTTTTAATATGGAATGGATACTGTCCATATTTTAAAATTAAAATTTTTAACATTAATAAAGGTTAATAGCAGCTAAAACCACGCTTTTCTCTAAGTTAAGGTGACCAGATGCCCTTCCTTTCATTCTGGTGCCTTTTCCACATTGCAAAGTCTAACATTTGGGCATTTTCTTAAAAACTTAATCTTTCCTATTAAAAAATCTACCCCTACTGTTAGTCAATAGCAGTAGGCTGCACTCTTATTGCATTGATAAATGCCCTTACTTAAGATGGCTGTGGGGATTAACACATTGACACCGAAAACCGTATAACCCGTTTTTAAACCCATTTTGTACTGCAGTTGCTGGACATGAATGTGTTAACAGCATAGCTGCATATGCAAGTAAACTTTGAATATTTGTCCATGTGTCCATATTTTGTTAAATTCAAAGGTGGCAATGCTGGTCTAGGTATATGGAAGCTTGTGCAGGATGTCCAGTAAATCACTATACCATTTCAAACTGCAACAAGCAGGTTACTGTTAGTATTGATAGAACGAATTTGCTTTATAATTTTTTTTCACAATAATGAACATGAATCAGACTCAAATTGAACTTGTTGCAAATGCATATTGGAAAGGTGTACTTGTTTAAAGACTTTTTGGTACACTTTTGTTGAATCCTCTTCTAAAAATGTGCTTAACTTTGTTTTTTTCTCCTAATTTCAGATAAAATTGAGAAAAATAAAAAAAGTTATTTCATTTCATTTGCTTTTGCTGTCATGAGAAAAGGCTTCAAAATAGATATTGGAGCAATGAAGAAAATTTGCAGCCTGGATGGAGGTCTTTTAGTGCCCCAACAGAGTTAAAGGGGAGTTTCAACTATTTTCTTTTCTGTCAAGCCTCATGTCAAATGTATTGATATAGGCAAAGGGGAGTTTGAAGCACTTTCAAAATGTAGAAATACCTCCATTTTTGGCAAAGATAATTCCAAATGACATGCTATTGTTCATGTTATTTACTTTGTTTTTGTGTCAGCTGTTTAATAATGTGATTTTTTGAAATGGTAGAGTGACTTACAAAACCTCCTATATTTCAAGCCATCATGGGCCTGATGTTTGGGCCCTTAGGACAACTTTTGGATAACATTCTTCTTTTTTATTATTTGCTTTTGCATTATAGGTCTGAGTATGGTGTGTTTTGGAAATGTGTTCAAGCAGGACTCATGTATGTTGTGACTCAACTCTGCAAAATGCTTATTCTTGCAACCTTCTTCCCAGCAACGGATGTACCTGGAGATTACCTACAAGTAAGTGTACTTGAACCTCCCCCCTTGCGTTCATAGGTTGTAGAAGTGGTCTATAGAGAATTAGTGTGTATCTCATGTCAGTAATCATATGAGGTGTGACCTACCACAGCTCTTTGGGTATGAGGTGTGACCTACCATGTGGGGTGGTGTCTTACACTACACTGTAACGACAACACTGTGTGATGACCTGACAGGCATATTGGAAGGTTTATTTTGAGGGGGAGGGGAGATCAACAGTCAACCCAGACTCAACCTTCCCCCCCTTCTCCCCAAATATGCTCCCAATGCCTGTCAGTGTCACTGAATGGGAAGCATGGGTGGGGTCACATGCATACAGTGGTGGATACAGAAATTTTTCATAGGGGGAGAGGGATTCCCTAGTTCTAACAACCCCCCTCCCCCCTAACCTACCATCACTCTCCATCCTACTGCCATTTTCATTTTTTGTCTAGGGTAAAAACTTGGATATCTACTTCACTGGCCCAATAAAGATTAATGTAGGTGCCTTTTAAACTAAAAAAATAGAATGCAAACCTGGCCATAGGGGGGGGGGGGGGTTGTTAGAACTAGGGAATCCCTCTCCCCCTATGAAAAATTTCTGTATCCACTGGTGTCTTTTAAACGAAAAAAATAGAATGCAACCCTGGTAGGGGGGGGGGGGGGGGGGGGGCAGCCCCCCCCCCCCCCCCACCCCCCCCTGGATCTGCCACCGCATGCATATTGGGGTGGATAGAGGCATGTTGCTCTATCAGCAGCAGTAGATGCCACGCCAAGATTTTTTACTCAATAATCAGTACCAAGGAGAGTGCAGTTAACTGACTCTGTGAAGAGGGCATTTTGCAAGATAAAACTTAAAAAATGCATGGGACAATGCTTGAGTTTCTGATAAGGCACCTCATTGAGGCTTGGTGGTATGGTCTCAACCCCACAAACAATAGGTTTGAGGTATTCATTAGGGATGTCAAGTCTACGTTCACCGATTAATCTAATGTGAAACTTGACAATAGTCAAATGATGAAATTTACAGGCCTAAGTAGCTTTGGAAAATAAAATCATGTTAAAAAAGGGTGTATTTTATACCATGCAAATTGTGTAGGTCACAGTTAATTTCCAATGTGCTGTGGTAGGTCACACCTCATATGATTACCTCTCATCAGCAAAGGAATTAAATTACAATTATCCTAAATTATAGTTGATACTAGTGGCATAGAATATTTCATGAATGTATTTTTTTCTACAGGAATTACTCAAGACGACTGTTGATCTTGCTGATTTGGTTGGAATCTCCATGATGATGAACCAAATTCCGGGGAAGGGAGACTTGAAGGTCTTAGCAGCAGGTCTGGGTTGGGCAACAGCAGAACTATTTTTGACAAGACTTGTTCCCATGTGGTTTGGAGCAAGAGGTGTGGAGTTCAATTGGAAATACATACAGATGAGCATTGAATCCAATATCAACCTTGTGAGTCAAAATCTAGACCATCTTTACCAACAAAAATAGACCTATGGTATGACATGCATTTCATTCCTTTTTACATCCATAGGTTGGGCATCTGACAACAGTGACTCTGGTTTGGCTATGGTCAAGACATGATTTGAGCCAAACAGTATTCCCTGTTATCACCATGCTACTTTTAGCCATGTCCTACAAACCCATCCTGATGGATTTCATCACAAGAAGTGCACACCTGGGTGCTTGGAGTGTGCTTATAGTCAAAGCTGTATTTACTCTAGGCTCAGGTCTTGTTGCACTTCAAGTTTATGCTGGAGTCAACATATCATAAATCTCATAGTTAGAGTATACCTTTATTACTGATTCTCTGGTCTCTGATGTTCATATCCTATGATCAAAGATGAACAAAAAAAAGCTCAAAAATCTCAAGAACTTAAAAACCCACTGGCACCAAGAAAAGGGGGGAGTGGTAAGCAAAGATGCATCTATAGGATCACATTCAACAGCATCTGCAATTGAAAGGTATGAATTTCTAGCACACAAACAAAGGCATCAAACCCTATCATTCACATAATGAGGTGGGACACATCGCATCACCATTCCCCTCATGATTGCTTCTTTCTAATGAGAGGAGAGAGTATCACAGACCCTATCTGAATAAATGAATGGCAATCATAAGAGGGAGAGGTGATTGTATGATTAGGGGCTGGAAATCAAGATGAGATGAGATGATAGCATAGCAAGACAGGGACTTGCTAGAAAGGAAACAAGGCACTGTCCTCTTATATGGATGAATTAGCATCAACTGGACAACAGGAAGAAAAGAAAATGACGAAAAGAAGATTAAGAAGGAGCACACTGAACAGCACGAGGCATTCCTTCAGCATCACTATCGGAGTCATCAGATGAGGAAGAAACTACGTAATCATCGTCATCATCATCTCCACTCTCATGCCCATCCTCATTTCCCTCTCCTTCTCCAGCCCCAGCAGTTGGATTATTCCCACTTGTCAACCGAGCACTCTGTGGGAAAGAGCAAAGATCTACCCATCAGGAAATTATACTATTCGCCCATTGGAATATAATGAAATCTCCTTCTCATGCACTCTCCATACCACTGGAATATAAAATAATGTGGGCCTCACATAATTTATTTTATCATAACTGTGCAGAGAAAATCCATCAAAATAAAATAAGAGAGGGGTTTTTGAACACATCTGAATTAACTAAATCTAAATAATAACATTTTCAAGGATGCAAAATTATTGAGAAAAAAAATCTATATATTAAAATACGACTTGGTTGAACTTCAGGGTAATTTCACTTTCTCTTTTTTCATGGCTGCTTCGCAGTTCTTCAGTTGCTTTAGTCCACTTAGGCTAGGGGTCTGCTGCGGATGGACATCCTATGTTTATGCTTTCATACATTTTGCCTTGATGTCTGTGTGAGTCAATTCATCGCTCACTGTATCTCGGTTGACCTAGATTGTTTTTCGAGGGAATCTCTTCACTTTGCACATCTATATATTTAAAGATATATTAGTTAAAGAAAATTAGGGTGCCAATTTTCTTGGATTTACCTTCATTGGGTTTTCCCCAGTTTTCCCCGATCAGATGATATAATGGCTGAAATCTCTAATGGGACATGTGAGGTTCATATTTGACATAGGCACATCTGAAAAGTAGTGAAATAGTCTCCCAAGTTTCAACTCTGTGTCTGATAATGAAATGACATCAGACAAAACATAGTGGAACTTGAATTGAAACTGCCACTCTCATTTGCATTTTGACTAATACTCCCAATTGCAATAGTGAAACATTTTCTGTTATTTGTACATTACATTGTTGAAGTTAAATTTTCCAGAAAAAGCCCTGAATGTAGAATACCATGCAATTTTTTCATGACCATGCACACCCATCAAAAACTGCTAATGAGAAACAATTTAGATAAAATTAAGATTAAAAAACAGAGGTTGCTGATTAATCCTTCACCTTTGTCATGACTCTCCCCCTCAAAGTTTTTTCCTTTTCCCACTTACATGAATAATACACAAAAAAGAATGTTCATGATTGGGAATCAAATCAAATTTAGGGCTTACAAACATTGCATGTCTCAGCACTGCTTCTGCATCAGAAAAAAAATTTGCATCTTTTTATTTTAGAAAAAGGGAAGCCAAGAACAAGTACATTTAGAATAATCCAAAGCAGTACAAGCCATGCCAACAGGGTTCATTGGTATCTATATTATAGTTGCCTGGGGTAAGTGGGACCCCTTTGTTTTTTCAGCTGATATTAAAGATATTAAATATTAAAGATAGGAGGAAGTTCCCTGTTTTTGCATAGCAATCAAGTAGTATGCTGTCATGAACAATATATTCCACCCCCAATTACCTGGCATTTTAAGTGCCAAGGATGAAAAGTCCTATCAAACAGTACTGACAAGAGGGCAGGGCTCTTATTTTGACTAAGACTTAGAGACAATTTCAAAGCATCAGAAAGATGCAAGAATAGATTCCCTAAGGAGGCTTGGAACACAGAGAGCTCATAATGCACTAAGGTCAAGAGAAAATTAATTTGTGTGAAGGGGATGGTCAAGGCAAGCTGCAATTTTTGAAGGAGACATTCTCCTTGTTTCTGTGACCACTCATTCTTTTTTTCTTATATCAGGTGGAGCCTGAAATTATCTTCATGAACAATTCCTATTGTGACCTCTAGGGAAATGGTAAATATTTTGTTATGTTACTTTTTTTCTTACTTTTTCTTTTCATTCATTCTGCCTGCAATTGCTACTGATACCTATATGCATGCTGTGCTCAGCCTGGGTAGCACGTGGCAGTATTGACTAAGTCGTTAACAGGAGTGTCACGCCACATCTGGTATTTATTCTCCTGTTGCCTTTTTTAAATTCCAGTACACCTCAAATGGGAGAAGGAAAAAAACCCTCAAATTTTCCAAATACACCCTAACCTTTGAAGTTAATAGGAAATCTGTTCTGACCAAGTTCCAACTTTCTTCTCTACACTATGGCACCATCCCTGACTATTCACTAAAAATTTGATTTACATTAAACCTGCCTGCAGATGCTATAGCAACCATTACAGTTTGGGTGATTAGTACATACACCTCTATGCTGTTATTTAGAGAATTGATGAGTGTTATTAATGAAAGACAGGTTGTAGCACCTGCTCACAAAGAGACATCTATGTGGATCAATGGAATGACAGATCTGTATCTGAATTGCAACTCTAGTTACAAATAACCCTTTCATGAGCAGTGGGAAATATACTTCCTAGAAAATGTTCAACCAACTCTGTCCTCTGGGAAGGCTGCACATATAAAAAATTTGTCCATTAAAAGGTTATGTTCATGCACCAGTTGGGAGTGGGATGATCATTTGACAGGACTTTGAGGTGGGGGGGGGGCCTTCAGGTGACTCATATTGATTCCTCCAAAGGTGATATAGTGCATCTGTTCAAATCGAGGGTCAAGAGAGATGAGCAAAGGAAGACATTAGCATGTCAGGCGGCACTGGGACCAAAGAGAAAACTGTATGATTATGAGGGGAGAGGGGGAGTGAAGAAGGAAACCAGTGGTAGAGCTTCCTCTCCTTTCAACCCTCTACTTCCCAAAATATTAAAAATACAAGGCAGGTAGGTGGCATCTTAGCTCCTTCTCCCCTCAAAAAAGGAACAGAGCAACCCCTTGGGTTCAAGGGAGGCCAATTTGATTGACATTTCCCACTTCTCACCCTCATTAGGCTGATGCCACAAACAGGGTGTAACAAGTTTTAAAGCAAAATAATGCATTCACTATGCAGTGTTAGTGATTCTGCTGAATTTAATGGTATTATGCAGTGAGTTGGTACGTGTGTATACTATGCAATGCTTACATAAAAACAGTCTGTGTGCATTCCTTGCAGAATAATGATGCTCAAAAGCGAAAGAGCTGCTGTGGTCACATTGAAGCAGGAAATCGATGTACTGCAATTTTGCATGCACTGAATTGGAACAAATCCAGGAAGCCTATTGTTGAATACACCATCTGAAAGTTTCAAGCCACTGGTGGTGTGAAAGACCACAAGAGATCTGGGTGACCATGTTCGGCTAGGATGGAGCACCTTAAAAGGAACGCGAAGAAGCTGATTGCAAGAAATCCACACAGGTTGGCCAGGAAAATTGCTCGCCAATATGGTGTTTTGCAAAGGACAATTAAGAGAGTATTGAAAAATGATCTTGACTTGAAGTCCTTCAAGGCTCGTAAATGCCATGCTCTGACTGCTCTTCAGTGCCAAAAAAGGCTTGATTGTTCCCAAGCACTGCTGACCTGTTTCACTCCCACATCAGTAGAGAAAAGGTCCTATTTACAGATGAGAAAATTTTTACCATGGAACAGGTCCTAAATGCTCAAAATGATAGGGTTTGGTGAGTCAGGTATAATGAAATTCCAGAGCAATGTCGGTCAGTACTCCGCCAACAGAATCTTCAGAGTGTGATGGTGTTTGTAGGGGTGTGCAGCTCCGGACATACATCGCTGCATTTCATGGATCCAGGGGTGAAAATCAATGCCCAGTACTATCACGATAGGATTTTGGAAGGTGTCATGTTGCCCAAGTCCAGACGATTATTTCCATGTGCTCAGTGGACTTTCCAACAGGATGGAGTGACTTCACACACCGTGAACATCTCATAGCAGTAGTTGCATGACCATGCATTTGACTTCATCTCCAAAGACAAATGACAGCCAAGTTTGCCTGACCTTAATCCATGGACTATTGCATCCGGTCTATTCTCGAGGCATAGGTCAACACCAAAATTATCACGGTCTATGAGATTCTCTACGCAAGGAGTGGGCTAAAATACCAAAAGTTACTATTCGAACTATAAAGATTAATGGCTGGACAGACTGAGTTTGTGTTTCTCAACGTAGTGGTAGATTTGAGATCTACAGGGTGACCAGAAAGTCCTGTCCATCAGCATTTTTACAGCAGCTCTTTTAATATTTACACCTGAACTACAAGTCAGCAAGTGAAGGAGCACAATAGTCTTAGCAACACAACAAAATTACCCATATTCAAAATGACCACCCCTTGCATCTATACAAGCCTTAAGACGGTGCGGGAAGCCATTGACAACTTTATATAGCTGTTTTTCCGTGATCTCATTCCACGCTTTCAGAATGGATGCTTTCAACGAGTCCAGATTTGCATGTTGTGTTGCAGAGACCTTCTTCTCCATTGCAACCGTGACTGCATAATCCAGCGGATTTATATCAGGCAAATTCGAGGGGTAAGCATCTTCATCCCAAAATGCAGGAAGCAACTGTCTGCAAAGTGCTTTCGTGGACTTCGCTCTGTGTGATGGCATCCAGTTCTGCTGAAGTATCCACTGGGATTCTTCGAAATGAGAGTCCACCCATGGCTTCAGCACATCCCAAAGGATGCATTCCCAGTAAATTTTGGCATCGATTTTGGCCCCTTTCTCAACGAAGACGAGTGGCATCTTTCCACTTGCGGTGATTCAACCCCATACCATCACAGAAGCTGGGAACTTCTGCCATGTGACAAAAGCTGCTTCTGGACGCTCCTTCGAGTTCTTGGCAACAGAATCCGGTCATTTTGGACATCGAACATCTGTTTTAGGGCAAAGATCTTTCCGTCTGTGAAGATGACATGACGATGTTGAAGAACACTGGTCAACCGCTTCATCTTCTTCACTTTTGCCAGTCAATTCTTCACCATGGCCTCCATTAAGTGATGTCACTTTCACAGCTTGTATGGGTGATATCCAAGAGCCTCCTTACACCAAATTCAAGCTGATTCTTGCTTCAAACCGGTGCTGCGGGCCAATTCCAGCATAGTCTGCCTTGGTTTTCACTGAATTATGCTTTTTAGCTTCATCCGGTTTTCAGGAGTGTTGGCGGTTCGCAGCCTTCCACTTCTTGGACGGTCTCCTTCATGCCCCAACTCCTTGTAAGGGTTAATGGCCCAGATCACAGTTCTTCTGTACGCACCAAGTGTCTTTGCGATATTGTTTGCCCTCATTTTTGATTCGTGCAAACGGATGATGGCAGAACACATTTTCTTATCCATCAAAAAATACAAAAGAGTGACGC
>CAJPEV010000227.1:13679-126791 GCA_905338385.1 Darwinula stevensoni | reverse complement strand
TTGAATAAAATATTCACCATAAGAGATCTGCATGGACCACGGCAATCATAGATAATACAGAGCCTGATGATCAATATGTGATCGCTAGATACTCGATATCTGTGCACAAGACGTTTTTTGGAACCTGCATCCTGCCATCAGGACGCATTGTCCCACGTGGCAAAAAATCTGCATCCTGGCATCAGGACGCATTGTCGCCAACGTGTTAAAGAACATTTTTACCGTTTATTAAGGAGAATCAACCTAAACGATGCCGTATGGGAGACCGGGATCTGAAACGAGACTAATGTAGGAATGGTTTAGATGGGGGATGAGTCTCAATTCCACTTTCCTCATCCTATTGAGTGTAGACGTTGTCTTCCTCCTGACTGCCAGACACCGCAACCACTACTCGCGTGCGACGAACGTGGACACCTTTTTAACTAGTATTGCCGACGCCACAGTCGTCTATCATGTTACATAACAAAACTTGTAATCGAACTACATCTAATCAAAGAAGGAAATACAAATAGTAGGAACTTATCGGTGGTTGATGGTGTCGATAATTTCATTTGATGTGACGACAGGATGTCGAAGACACAAGAAGCCATGGACATGGATGAGGCGAACACGAGGATGCCAGACTAGAACCGAGGCGAAGGAACAAACCGAAGAAATGAAATGCATAACGGAGTCCAGACTAGACTCCTTTACGGCTTTGCCCCGAGGCCGAGACAGGACGTATCTTCTCTGTCGGTTGGTTGCTTACACATCCACCCTTCGCGGAACTCTCAAGCAACCGGCGGAATGGCCTTGTTGGCAGAGCGTCCGCGTGCCGTCCGGGAGGTTGGGGTTCGATTCCCCAACCGCACCCTACCCAGGTGTATATTGGGAACACACCTTCCTGTCCTCCAGGGGTTCCTAGGCGCTCGGTTCCCGGTTCATTCGAGGAGGATAAGTGAAGGTGTGGGAACTAATGTCATGCATTATTTTTTGCGCTTATATGGGTGACCAGAAAGTCCTGTCCATCAGGATTTTTGCTGTAGCTCCTTTAATATTTGCCGCTGAACAGATAAGACTCCTTCAGCAACTGAAGGAGCACAATAGTCTTAGCAACACAACAAAATTACACATTAAAAATGACCACCCCTTGCATCTATACAAGCCTTAAGACGGTGCGGGATAGTCATCGACAACTTCATATAGCTGTTTTTCGGTGATCTCATTCCACACTTTCAGAATAGATGCTTTCAACAAGTCCAGATTTGCATGTTGTGTTGCAGAGACCTTCTTCTCCATTATAACCGTGACTGCGTAATCCAGCAGATTTATATTCAGGCAAATTCGAGGGGTAAGCATCTTCATCCCAAAACGCAGGAAGCAACTGTCTACAAAGTGCTTTCGTGGACTTTGCTCTGTGTGATGGCACCCAGTCCTGCTGAAGTGTCCACTGGGCTTCTCCGAAATGAGAGTCCACCCATGGCTTCAGCACATCCCAAAGGATGCATTCCCAGTAGATTTTTGCATCGATTTTGGCCCCTTTCTCAACGAAGACAAGTGGCATCTTTCCACTTGCGGTGAATCAACCCCATACCATCACAGAAGCTGGGAACTTCTGCCATGTGACAAAAGCTGCTTCTGGACGCTCCTTCAAGTTTTTGGCAACAGAATCCGGTCATTTTGGACATCGAACGTCTGTTTTAGGGTGAAGATCTTTCCGTCTGTGAAGATGACATGACGATGTTGAAGAACACTGGTCAACCGCTTCAGCTTCTTCACTTTTGCCAGTCAATTCTTCATCATGGCCTCCATTAAATGATGTCACTTTCACAGCTTGTATGGGTGATATCCAAGAACCTCCTAACACCAAATTCAAGCTGATTCTTCCTTCAAACCGGTGCTGCGGGCCAATTCCAGCATAGTCTGCCTTGGTTTTCACTGAATTATGCTTTTTAGCTTCATCCGGTTTTCAGGAGTGTTGGCGGTTCGCGGCCTTCCACTTCTTGGACGGTCTCCTTCATGCCCCAACTCCTTGTAAGGGTTAATGGCCCAGATCACAGTTCTTCTGTACGCACCAAGTGTCTTTGCGATATTATTTGCCCTCATTTTTGCCTCGTGCAAACGGATGATGGCAGAACGCATTTTCTTATCCATCAAAAAATACAAAAGAGTGACGCTACAGATATGAAACTTTTCACACACATAGACAATAATGTCAGGAAGCAAACCTGCATTAAAAGATTGCTAGGGCTTTTTTTTATTTATTTAGTTAAAATTATGGAACAAAAGTGGACAGGACTTTCTGGTCACCCTGTAATAGGATTCACTATTTATGCAAACTTGGGACTTTCTCGGCCTTATTGACGCCTGCTTTCCCGCTATTCCCAGTATCTACCGTACTCTCCTCTATCACATATTGTGGCATCGCCTTGTAGAGAATAAACTTGAACAAACACAAACCTATGATAGTTCTTTTGCTAGCAAGAGTATAAAAAATTAACGGAAACTAGTTTTGCGCTTTCTATTGATTTTTCTGGGTGGTAATTGATCCTATAAATGGAGCGCAAAAAGCCTGCCACGAAATTTAAATAACGTCGTAAATTCTCAGCTTTCGTTCCTACCGTCCCACATGATTCTTCCCTTTTCTGGTCTGACTTTAACTTTTCTCGTAGCCTCAGCATGAAATTGAAGCCTTCAGACACATCAGACACGGTTCATTTCGCGGACATATTGTTAATCTTGTACCGGGTGTTGCACATAGATAGTCCCCACCCCCTCCACAGCCGAAATTATAAGAGTTAGGAAAAAATATCATACATCATGAGAAAGAGTATTCATTTTTAAATCTAAGCATGTTCTTCTAGTAATTTGTGTTCACTCCAGCTGTGTCTCTGACAGTTTTAAGACGAACAGGGGAAGATGAAAAGAGATGCTTAAAGAGTTCCGTGTCATTTTCCATGTCCTTCCAACACTCTGGTGATGTTGCTTTGCAAGGCTTCCCAGGAGAATCCATGCTGCTTGCCCTCCATATGCATGAGAGCCTCAACTCGATCTTGAAGGATAACCCCAATGTTCTCAACCACATTCAGATCAGGAGAGTTTCCAGGCCATTCCTTATTTTCAAATAAATCAATCCCTGTGTCTTTCAGCATTTGCTGTGTGGCCAAAGCGTTGAAAAATAGGGCATTATCCTGCACAAGCCCAAGCACACGAACAGGTAACGAATTCAGCTCCAGCTTCATGAGCTTCTCGAAACATAATAGCACTGATGCGATCAATGAATTTAAGTTCTTTGCCATCCTATGACATCAGAAACAACAAATTGGGGTGGAATAGAATCAAAATTGAACCAGGATTCCAAATATATTTTAATTATTTTATAGCTCCTATAGTTTAGGCTGTGGAGGGGGAAGGGAGAGCTACCTATGTGCAACACCCGGTAGAAAACGCTTGCATTTTATTGCTGCGGAGTTAAAGTTCACTACTCCACAGGGGAACATAGCACCCACGGAGAACACATTGAATGTGCTTTCTCTCATTTGGGAGAAAGAACCTGTTTTTGTTTGGAGCGTTCAGCAAATAATAATAATAACTAAGAAAGACAAGGAGAGTGCGTGGAACATGGTGGAGTGGAATTTTATTGCAATCTCGGCAACATCCGTTGTAGGCCAGTCCACGTGGATAGCGAAGAGCGTTGAGTTGATGGGCAGTCCACGTGGATAGGAAAGGGCCTTGAGTTGAGGGCGTTCACCACATCGTGAACGCATCTGCACACTGACGCTTTGGAAACATTGTGCATGGCAACGACCCTGTTGTTCCGCCCTCCTTCCCCTAGCCAGTGAATGGCAAAAAGAATCTCTTCAATTGGTGCTCGTGCATGGTTTCTTGCAATAGGACGTTCGAGTTGCAGCCTTCAATTCTGAAGAATGTTCTCCAAGTCCGTCGGTTTTAATCGAAATCGCTCATGAAAGGAATAAAAATTCTGCAAATAGAATCCAGCTTGTGGTTGAAACACTCGACGACGGCGAACTGCTTCTCGCTCACGCGCAACATAGTCAGATTAGTCGAAATTGCTCGAAAAGGTGGCTTTACTGACGTTGGTGGCAACTATTATCATCGTCCAGTGACTCGTATGAGTTTCCAGATATTTCATGTGCATGCGGGCCAGACATTTTATTTCAGAAACAAAAACTTACATTTCGCCCTACGACACAAATAAATTACAAGCGCGCTCAGTTGTAATTACAAGTGGCATCCTAACATTACGAGTAACATAAACTTATTTACAACACTAATAGTTGTTGCATGTACCACTTGAAGGCTTTGAGAAACAGGTCCCAGGGATGGATCAAGCGAAAAAACGATCGTGCCCCATGCATTCGTTCCTCCTGCGTTGTCCACGATCGTCTAACGTTAGACCGACGTTTATTATCTGGCGAATTTTTTGAGTTAGAAGTGCATTCCAAGGTTACCCAAGAGGGAACATGACGAGGAACGAGAGTGACTAAGCGATTCATGCATGCCGCTTTTTGGAGAAAGAAGGTCCCTCGTGCTCTGTCAGTCCCCAGGATATCAGTCTGTCTGGTGTTCGTGTCAAGGTCAGTACCACATCAGGCTATAAGAATGGAGAAGGGTGGGTCGGATGTCTCTGTCTCGGGCACCTGGCCCTGGCAATCATTACTCTCCCTTTTTTTCGCTAATAACTTGAGATAGTATCATTTCGATTCTCCGTGCACCTTCAAGTCGAATCTATCTTGCTCGAGGGACGAGAAAAGTTTATACACCCGATGAGAATTAGAACGGGACTTCAGCATGTGCCCATAATTCAGCCAAATGTTTTTCCGTGCCGGTTAAACTGCTAATTGAAAGATACCTGTCCGTGGTCCACGGGGAAACTTTCCCGGAAATAATTCAAATCATCCGGATGTCGTAAGCAAGATTCCCAGCCGAACCAGTCGATATTAGTACGATGACGAATTCCATGCCCATCATCAAGTGCTTCCTTTTAGGAGTCAATTTCCTATCTACGATGGAATCGAAAATGTGCCTCACGCGTCAGACCATCGTATCTTGGCAGAGTTCCACTTTTTTCCTCAGGAAACCTTCCACCTGAAGCTTCGAAAAGCTTCAAGTGCTAGGCTTCCAATTTATGACGTGGTGTTCAGGGGCTTACTGCGGAATGCAATGCTTCATGATTCCCTGGGAAAGCGGAGAGGCAAATCGCCCTCAAGCCCGGACGGTCGTTTCACTCCCAACCTTTTCGATCGAAGCCTGCTCCATCATTACCGCAGACAAGGACGGTCTATGCGTGGAACGCAGTGACAAGTACACTTTATCTGCTCCCCACAAGGAGACCATAATATCCGGTAGCGTACTTGCGTGTTAGTCTAGAATTTCCCAGGTCGACCTTGCTGAGGGTGACCAGGCGGAGAAGCGAACCGCCCTGCCATTCAGCAATGCATGCTGAGCGTCATCTCGAATGATGATTTTGCAGATGTACGAGTCCGTTTGGCTTGCAACGAGGCGATCTTCATCGCAACCGTCGTCTCAGCTGCCATCACCGTGGAACAGAACGACGGGGAGGGGCGCAAGGCAAAACGTATTCGAAGTCGAAGGCGGAGTCTAGAGGAGTAACCGTTTCCCTCATTTTCGATCTCTTTCTTCTCTCATTTGCAGTCGTCACAGGAGTTCCCACTTCTCCAGTCTTCTGCTGTCCTCAGCACCGATCAAGTTTCGAAGCTTCGTCGAGATCGACAGCGTCGAAGCCCAGGAGAGAAGAAAAGGGAAGGAAAGGCGGAAGAGAGGTAATAGACTGCAAGCAAGGGGAGCTTCAAAGAAGTCTGGGAAACTGAGAAAAAAAAAGGGGCAAGGGCATCGTTGCGAAATCGAAATCCGCGAGATTGAAGTCCAGTAAGGCCAAGATGTGAGTTCCACGCTTCATCTCTCTCTCTCTCTCTCTCTCGGCGCCCTTTTACTGCAACCTTCCCACCTCATTGTTTCCAATATGCCAGAGTCATCGTTCGCAAACTTTTAATTTAATTACCTGACGTTGTCTGAAGCCAGCTATTGTTACCTGAGTAATTTTTTTCAAAAGAGCAATGGGATTTCGTTTCCTTACGTTAAACTGCCCAACCGCGAGGTGAGTCCTTTTTTCTAAGTGCGCCCGAGTAACGACGGGAAGGTGGATCGCGACTGCGTCTGGGAGCAGATCGGATGATACTCGTTGGCGGATACTCGTTTCGGAGTTGAAGCGTGCGAGGGGGAACGGGAATGCATTCGCCGTAGACCTTCCCAAGAGAACTCAGGCGTGCCGTCGAAAGGGTTCGTGTCAATCGACTTTTCCTTCTGCATGAGAACCACGTTGACGTTCGTCATTAGGGGTGTCCATCGAGTCCTTGAGATATGTAACCTTTTTTCTTGCAAGTCGCATTCGAATCGGATACTAATTGTATCGTATTGGGTAAACGTCCCAGTTTTTGGCCACGCTGATACTTCCTCCCATAGGAAGTGGACACCCTGTGCGCACACCGGAAAACACTAGTAATAGGTCCTCTTACGGGAAGATGTTGATAGAATGCTTGAAAACGGGCAGATTAACTAATTATGCTGGATTTAAGCCTCACTGGCCAACAACTGGAGACTGGCCAGAAACCGTTGATTACCCTATATTACTCACGCTCATCGAGTAAAGAAAAACCTTCCGGTTTATGTGGTTCATTGCGATCGCAAGAGAATGCTTGCTTTTTGAAACAAGGGAAACTCTCAGGTCTCGGTTAAGCTCTTCGCACGCATCGGCACGCTCGAAATTGCAAATCTCATATTTTCGTGCACCCATGTTATGTCTCATGTAATTTTTTCTCCAGTAAGGGCAGTTTCTGGCGACAAACATCAATTCTCTTCTCCCCCCCCCCCCCATCTCGCTAGACGCGCTAAGTTTAATCACCGGTCCACCAAATATAATGGAAATAGTATTAAAATTGGAAGTCTTGTCTCCTGCGGCATCCTCCAAGGACATAAGCAGAGCAGGGGAACTGCATGGAAGAGAAGCTGCCTCGTTCGGTAAATGGCTTCTGCCATCCTTTCGCAAGACAGTAAACAGTGACGATGGGGTAATTGATGAAATGAAATTTCAACTCATCAAACTTGCGAGTGAAAATTTTCAAAACGATATTTGAACCATGTAAGCTTACTCCTCTATTTTTTTTTTAACTATCTGCATAATGTTCGAAACTAAGTGTCCGTTTCTTCTGGACTTCACGTCGATTATTTATTTTATTGTATTTATATTTTCTACTCCTGTTGCGGGATATAGCCCATTGGTTCTAGGGGCTATAATGCGTATTGGGTATCCTAACGTTCCTTTATTCTCTGTTCCATCTGTGGACTTCATATCTCCAACAGTCACCAGCCGAGGTGAAAGATGAACTTGATGCAACGATTATAGCAACTGGCTACACGATTCTTATCTTCCATGGTCTGATTAAGATATGATGTGGGGGCTGGATCATGGACCCGCAATATCTTTCTTTTTTATCTATCTCTTTTTTTTTCTTATTCATCCCCAGGACAGGAATTTCCTATCCATCTGGAAATAATAAATTAAAAAAAAACTGAGCAGAAAGAATAGGTTAAACAGATTCAGAAAATTGACATTATCTGACTTTATGGAAAGAGGCCATTCGGAATGAAGATCATCAGGGCACTGAGAGGTCGTGATCTTTCCTTCTCCCACAGATAACATGCCGTTCGTTATTGCGATGATGTTTTTTCCCCCCCGCTGGGTGTGGTGCCAAGTTCAAAATGTCAATTAAGTCTCATTCATGCCTGAAACAATCAAGTCGTGATACGAGGTCACATATCGCATGCGGAATATGAATTTTCTTTCTAGCAGTTCATCCCAAGAAATTACGAGGGCAAAAAATAGGCATCATGTGCGTTTAATTCCTTGAGAAAAAAAAGAAGAAACAATTGCGTGTCTCTCTGTCCCTTCAATTTCCCAATCCCAAATTGATGAGAATATTCGATGCGCAGTAGCAACTATTAGCGAGGTTTTTTTCTCCAGATACCTTCTCATTATGGCATCACTGCGATAGGTCATTCTATAGTGTTGTCAAGGCAAGCCGTTCCTAGAAAGAACGGGATCCACATGGGCCCTCTGGGCTTTCCTGTGATTGGTCATTCTGTCCCGTTGTTATGGCAACCCGTTCTCTGGAGGAACGGGATTCAACTGAGCCCTCCAGGCTGCTCCGCAATTGCCTGTTCTGTTCCGTTGTCACGATGACTCTTCCCAGTGCGAAAGGTATCCCGAATTCTACAACTTAGGCTTTCTGACGGATTCTCATTTTATAAATTCTTCTCGGCAATGACTTGGCTGGTCTGTTGGGACCCTTTCGCATGAGGATGTGAAAGTGAGAAGGAAGTGGCCTTATCGTCGACCTAGGCCTCGTTTCGATAAGCCCCCCATATATTTTCCGCACACAGCCCTCTGTGCTAGCATAGGGCAATGCAGAAAGAATCAGACGTTCGCTCCGTCCTCGTTGTGAAAGTGGGCTTCGTTTTCGCGTTCCCTCGCGAGATAGAAAAGGTTCCGGGAAAAGCCCCTTCCTTCATTCCTTCCTTTTCCTGCTTCTTCCCCATTTACACTCGACTTTTCCCCGTGTGCTTTTCGCATTTTCTCTCGACTCAACATTAGTAAAAGGAGCATGATGGCCTTCGATGATCCTTCGTCACTCGACGTGAGTTCACTCACTCACACATTAATTTATACTTTTTTTTAAGCATAAAATGCATATGTGGGTTCATGGGAAACAAGTATAGAGAAAGAGAGATTTACCATTTGGGTTGCGTAAGGAGGAGGAGGTTTTCCGAGTCTCATCTTCGCTGATGACACGGTCCTCCTCCGCTTTCACCCCGCCGGCGACGTTGGGAAAGTGAGGATGACGATGACCAGGACGATGACGATGACGATGACGACAAACTATCGCCTCTATTAAGGGAATGGGATTGGAGAGAAATGGGGCAGGAGGGCACCAAAGCTGAATACAGTCCTACAAACGAGGATGCTAATATTTCTTTTAAATATTATTAAAAAGCTATCCAACTTCATATAAACATCACGTGGCTTGTCGTTCTCATCGCTGAGAGTTTTCATTCTGAAAGCACGTTTGGGCTCTGGCATTGCAGCTAAGTGCATAACAAGTGCGAATTCCGACACGGAAGATTAAGTGAGTAATTTCCATCAATGATCATCCATCGATTTTTATTTTTGCTGGTTAAGATCCAACCCCCCCCCCCCCCCCCCATTTTCCTTGGGTTAGCTCATTAATAATTTTTAAATTTCATCTAGTGGCTGGATTCTTACGATTCTTGCTGTATTTTTGGACTGGGAATGGGAGCTTTGCGTCTTAGCGTTTGCTATGGGATCTTTGTTTTACTCCACCTGGATAATGAAGAGGGGGGAGGGAGAAAAGATAGCGGGAGAAAGATCAGAAAGAGACCGTTCAACGCATCAAAGGAAAGGGACACTCGTCACAAATAGCACGAACATGCTTTGACAAAAAAGTCAACGAAGCCGCAAACCCTTTCTTTTTCGTTAACGGAAGTACAGTATATCTCCCAGCGATCTTTTTTTTGCCAATTATTTAATTTTTTTGCGGTGTTCTGTTCGTTCGAGGTGAGTTTGTTCTGTTGTTTGTTTGGAGAGGAAGGTCTGCGGAAGACGATCCCGTTGACATCTTTGCTCCTCCTTGGAGATAAAGAGATTCTCCTTCATGCAGTGCTGCCATCTTTCTGCAGGCGTGAAAAATTACCGCCTTCCATAAGAATGAAGATCGCTAGATGCTTCATATATAATAGGCCCTTTAGCAGTTTGTGGAATTCCGGTTCAGGTCTGTCGATCATGCCATCTATAATACATATATTCATCAGATCTGTGAATGCAATTATTTCGATATTATATAAAATGATGCAGTAACGTGGACGTAGTAGATTATGAAAATAGTAAGGAATATGAAACACCTATTGAGCAGAATCACGGAAATGAAATGGACAGCATGGGAAGAGAGGAGGAATGAGGCAGGATTCGGACCAACGATGTGTGGTTCCGAGCCACCAGGCTACCAGGCATGACTCCACCTCACCTATACACTGTACCGGCATCTCCCTCCCTATTATGCAGGAATGCCGCTGGGGAATGAGACAGAAATGAACACGTCAAAGTCGGGAACCCCACCCAAGATAACACGGGTGTATTAATGTCTCCCCTGGGTTTAAGTATAGGCTCGCTGTTGGCCGAAAAGAGAACAAGGGGTTTTTTTTCCCAGAGAGCGAGTGAGTGAGGGAGAGAGGGCGAGGTCTTCTCTCAGTGTGAAGGAAGACCTCGACACTTCCATTTTCGCCAAGGCCCCCATTCCTCCATTGGCATATCGCTTGCATCTCTCGACGGAGTCTCTCTCTCTCCACAGTACGCTCATATACGTCTATTTACTCCCCTTATAATCGTCAATCACTGCTTGTACCAAAGAAAACAGTCTAATGTCGGACGTTCATGACGTACCATATCGGTTATTGATTCAGTTAGCAGTTTAACTTTAACTTCTGCTCTCGTGCCAGAGACAAAAATGAAAAGTTCACTTCTGATTGGTTTTTCTCGTGTTATTCATCTTAATTTTATGTCGTGGAGGATTCACTTGGCAATAGTATGATAGATTATTCTAAAAAATAAAACGCTAACTCCCTGCTGGAGTGGAATTTATGCGTATGCATTGAAGGTGAGCATTTGAGTAGTACTGGTAGTAGGAGATGAGAGTGATGATGGATGCGGCGGTTGACCCCCGAGATATGAGATCGCTCTCTAATGACGATGATGGAATGGAGGATTTGGGTGATCACGGTAAGGTGGGATGCCAGGGGGGGTGATTCTTCTCGACCCACATTCCCCTCGCCAGTCAGTCTGTGGACGTCCGTCCCTGTGCGTGCAGTGCGCTCGCGGCCCCCCTTCACGTACACACCCCTCCTCTCTTCCATTATGCCCATGTCGACTTGGGTGCGTGCCCTTTTCCACGTCCTTTCTATTATCATGTGCCTTTTGTAACGATCATCGCATGGAATCGAATTGCAGTGTTATTTTTTATTTATTAATCAATTTATTTTTTCAAACATGATTTGCATAGAAACATTGGTGCAGCATTTGCGGAAGTCATGACCACTTATTAAATCCAGGTCTTATCTCCTCAAGGTATAGTGCTCCTCATTCTTGGCACGCTACGCAGGAACACTTTGAGGAGGCAGGATCAGGTTTTGTGGCGGATCAAAGGTATTTCGAAAAGTGCTTTGAGAAGCCACATTATTGACGCTTTCAAAGATAATAAAAATTACGGATGCCATTCTATATATAAAAATTCTAATAATGAAGTAATTTAGTTTTTAGTTCACTTCGAAGTAAATTTAAAGCAGTTTCATTCTTTCAATATTCAACACTATTCTCTCTTTTTCGTATATTTTGGCTTCATATAAGCCTATACGTTCTTGACGTTCGCGAAGTTGTTGATAACGGCCGTTCGGTGTATAGCGCTCTCATGATCTGAGGTAGATCGACTCCGTTCCATGTGCTCGAGAGGTGTGTCTTGCATGATTGTGTGTGGAATCCGATGCGAGAATCCCGCTTTAATTTATGCATGCACGACCCGCCCGCATTTCACGAACACGCTTTCCCTCTTCTTTTATTTATTTCAAATGGCGCAACCGCTCCGCATGCATCGATACATAAAGAAGAAAAAGCCTTTGGACACGGCGTTGAGAATGCTTTCTTCCTTTTCCTAGATGGTTCCGCCGAGTCTGTTTTCCCGGTTCCTCCTATTTAAAAACCAAGCCAGACTTCATCGATATTCAAGCCGAGTTGCCTCCATAGCGGGACTTTGCGGCTTCACGGCTTCTCCCCTTTTGTCATGCATATTCAAATCCATTCTCTTCCTTCGATACCCCCCTCCCTTCGGGCAGGGATGTAAGTGGAAATAAAATTAGAAGTTCTGAAGAGAATGTAAGAGAGAGAATAACGGAAATATTTTCCAGTAAAGAAAACTAATTACGAGGTACTATGACAATTTTTTTTCCATATTTGAGACAGAACTTAAAAAAATGGAAGGAAATTGAGCAAATAAATAGAAAGTTGTAGCTGAATTAGAAACAAAAGTGCAGAAATGACCACGGGTGCTATTAAGTAACCGTGCTGTAGTACGAAAATGAATCGCCATTCAACATAGGAAGAAAAGGTCAAGGAAATAAAGGAACTAGAGTCATGGAGAAGTTTCTGACCTTGATGCGATGAACTGAAATATGTCACACAATTTGTGGATGCGGATGTCTTAAGAGAGCACAATACGAGACAAGGCTATGAGATCAAAGGTCAGGAACGATCCACTTCCTCTGGTCATCGAGTCCGGGGTCCTTGGAAAAGCCCTTTATGGTCAGCTGGGGAAAGGATGAGGCGTGAGAGAAAAGAATTAAAAAAAAATCTAAAAAGAGGGGATTCTATGGGAAGTTCTGTCATCCTTGACTTCCTCTGGCGAGTCTTCTTCTTCTTCTGGCACGGCTCAGTTCCTCTTCACGCCCCGTGCCGATCGCCTCGCCTTCCCTCCGAAAAAGGGGGATTTTGTGAGTGTAGTGTGTATAGACAGTGCCTTCGAGAACAGAAGAAGAAAGACATCTTGTTCTTTTAAGGGGGCCCCCCTCATGGGGGCATGGAACACGATCCAGAGATCCTGGATAAAATCCGACTCCTGCTCCAGGTCTGGATCTTGCAAAATACTTCTCCACCCATCCTGCCTTAACGAAAAAAGAGCGATGTTGTGGAGGCGTTGAATTCGTTGACCCCTGCCTTTTTCCTCATCTTTTCGAGGACTGACCCTTGTTTTAGCATCCCGAACTCGGTTTCTCTAGCCTGAGGGTATTTGTGCGTACGGCCCAGGGGTCTTTCACCGAGAATAAACATAAAACATTCTCTTTTCCGTTGCATCATCGAGAATAGCCATGAACATACGAAACGATTCCAATTTAGGAAAGAAATATGTGAAATTGACATCATTTCAATGGTCATTGAAACCCTAGAACCAGAAGAAAAAACCGTCATTTGCGAAGATTTTAATTTTACTTTAATCATCGTTTCTTATCACAGAGTTTAGCTAAATTTTCACATTATTTTTGTTATTATGAGGGGCAGAGAGGAAAGGATTCTTCCCGAATGCGAGGATTCTTCCCGATTTGGGAGGATTTTTCTCGAATTGCGAAATGGCGGTGGTCTTGTAGACGGGGAAGTGAAATGAAGTGCGGCAAAGAAAGAAATGAAAGAAATAAGGCATGTCATCGAGATAAAAGCCTTTCCTATTCCTTTGGTCCTGCCACATATTCCATTCCATTCCATTCCATTGTCTGAACTTAATGAACGGGAAGTGAAAATGATTTCTGTCACTCTCGTGGTTTTTGTCTTAACGAGCAGAGTCCACTTTCTCCTTCTTTCCTTATGCACCGGAAGCTTGAGGTATTTTTTTTTGCCTATTTGTGGTTCCCTGCTTGTACAACACCACGCATATGGCTCTCATTCTCCCTTTCGTAAAAAAAATCTCGAATCGAATATGCTTGTCGTCCATAGCTCTCATTATACGCGAAGGTGAAAATTAATTATGCCGGGCTAATGGGAAGAGCAACTCATTATGTCCTCCAGAGTGTTTATGGTGCATTTTGCGGACCATTCCTCATCCCTGATTAATGGCGCCAGCGTCGGCTTTGAAAAATCGGTAGAAACATGTTATAGTCCGCCCGGTTCTTCCGGGAGTCTCAGTATTAAACTCTTTCGTGCCGGGGTATAGACGTCTGGTTTCGTGCGGTATTCGTGTGAAGATGCGTGAAAACGTATGCTGCCACGGAAAGATGCAATTAAGAAGCGTTAATGACTCCCCATGAGTGCTAATTACGGTCTCCGTTTTTTCTCGCACTGCTGCCACGCTCGACGGATTATGCAGTGTTGCGTCCGTGTCGGACATCGAGAGGAGGAGAAACAAATCCATTTGTACTTTTCCTTTCTGCACGACTTCCACGCGGCGAACTTGACCTGCAGAGGCGTATTCTCCCCTTTTCGTTTTTCGCTCCTGCATTCCGTTAAACGTGCCATTGAAATGTACTGCGATGGCACTGCTCGAGCGATAGACCGATTACTAACTGTCTCCTCATTAAACTAGGTACCAAAAAAAATGAAAGAATCATGCAGTTAAGACGAGGTTGTTCGCAATTTCGTACTGAAGAACTGACAGGCGGAGTGAGGGGTGCTCGAAAGCTAAACCGACCGATCCTCGATACTCCCGTCTGCCGATAGGAACCCATCAGCCACTTGGAAGTTTTCTCGAAACGGATGCTGCATGGATCCGACATCGTTCTTTCCCCTTGCTGAAAAATGCTCCGTAATCTTCCCGAGCAATTATTTCGACTAAGACCTGTTCCGGTTCGGCTATAAAGTCATCCTCGAGTCTCTTTCTTTTTGTTTTTATCCTTCATCATCGAGCTAATTGCTCTGCAGCCTCGTTAAGGAGATGGACCTGGCCGTAACCTGGGCAAATTATAGTAGAGGCAAAGGATATCGGGTAGGATAAAAGCCGAAGATGAGCGAACTTCTTCCCTGCCCCTGCGTGGGAAAATGTATGGGTCCCATCGTTCCTGCTCTGTGGTCCATATAAACGGCTTCTTGCGGTATGGATCTCCACGCACCGCCAAATCCTTCACGACCCTTCTCTTCGTTTTTCTTCCGATGAGAAAGCAAAAAACGTTCAATATCATCCCTTCACGAAAGTTCCGGTTTCGAGCTGCACGGAGAGAATTTGCCCGCGGCTCAGTAGTGCTCTCATCGAGTCAAAAACTTTTTTTCCTGTCCGATTCTCTTCTGGGTTATGAGAAAGAAGCTCGATGGAGCATAAAAAGTGAATAAGAGCGACCGTCTGCCATTCCAGGTCGAAATGACCACGCGGACACCATCTGTGTCGTCTAAGACGAGATTGGTCTCATTGTAGTAATACCCCAACCCGCGAGGGCTCGGCGAGCAGATGACAGACCGTTTCGTGCTGAGTCGGGGAATGTCATGAGGCTTCACCTGCAATTCACGCCTTCGCGTGACGGAGATATCAAACTATTCAGGCTGGATCATCTCTCACTTTCATTCTGACCTTTTATTATTCGTGGCACGCGTCGCATGCCCCCGGAAGTGGGTCTCAGGGGTCAAAGGTCATCGATCCTTTAATCAAATTTCAAAATGAAAACGCATCATACTTTAAGGAAGACTTGCCGACTTGGTTCCGCTTCACCGTTTTTTGGGAAGAAATTAATACTTTTTTCTTCGACATTCATATAATAGTTCCATTGTTTGGGATGACGTTGCACATCGATCAAAGTACTTTTTTCTTTTATCCCAGGAAGAAGTGGGTTAATGACCACACACACTTAACTCCGATATGAAATGGAGGCAGGCTTTCTCACGCTCTTCATTCCAGCCCATAAATTTCGAGGAAATGAAAAGCTCGTCCTCATGGTATCATCACGAGTTTCGAATAAGCCCAAATATATGGCACACAGAATAAATGGAATCGTGTTCTCTTACCTTTCACCCATTCGATTGTGAATTCCGTCCGGCCTTCGTTCTCCGAATCGGCAAGGAGAAAATTTATTGGACTATAAAATTTAGGAATTTTAAATTTCTCGTGCTAGACGTGTCTCTGGTTTTATGAGGGGTTTATGGAGGGGAGGAGTGTTCGTCGACGTAATGACCGAAATTTGTGGTTTTTTCATGGAGAAAGTCTGCAGGCCTTTCCCAGAGACCTTCAGGTGTGTTGCCTTTTTCCGCTCATTATCCCGGGGGAAAAAGCAGCATCACGGCCCGCCTATTGTTCTTCTCCCTGGCCAGAGGGTGTTTTAATTTTGAAGGGCATACAGTGTATGCAAGAAAAATGGGGGGAAGAGGAGGGCTCTATAGAAAAATAATGTGGTCTGGTGCCAAGTCATTCTAGTGTCGTTGGCCGCGGCCATCAAGACAAGAAGCAAAAAGAAAAAAAATCGCCTGTCCCCTTTAAAAAAATGAATGAAACGATTCTCTTCCTCATTCTCTGTCTTCTGCTTTGGACCCCCTACGGAGCAAATTACTCCCGTGTCTTTGCCTCTTCCTCCCTTAATGGCTTTCATTTCCGTAATGCTCACCGTAATGTGGGAGATTTTCGATAGTTCTATTATTCCGCATTATTAGCATGGGTGTCGGCTTTCATTGCGGATTTCCATACATTTGCATTTTTGGGTATCGTGGAGTGCGTTGGGCTGCGTTATTCATTTAATTTTCTTCTATATATTAAAAAAAAGTGAAATATCTTGTGACTATCGAAGTGCTGTGAAATGTAAGGATTTTAATGTATTCAAGATATATATGGAGTCAAGATTGAAGATATTGTTCAACTCTCTATTCGTTGATCTGGGGTCGATAAGGTGGAAAACCATTACGGCATAAGAACGTCATTTCTAGGCGATTGTCTCGTGCCTCGTCTTCAACGCGGAAATTTCTCAGAAACATTACATTTCGAAGGATCATAAGCCGAAACCGTCCCACTTTATCAATTCGTAATCGGTGGTTTTCTTAAGTCTTGAAAAAAAAAAAAAAAAAAAAGGAAACGCCTATGAGGAAGAACACGGTGAAACGATTGTGGGCAAATAATTTGAAGCGATATCGAACTGAAAAAAATTTGCAACGGTGACACTCTCCGACTCGTTCTGTTATGAGCCATATCATGCGGAAGAGCTCACGTGGGGATCACGAAATTAGACACGGAAGAAAAATCAAGGTGATTCAGCATCTGCGTCACTCTGATATCCACCCAAGGCTGAAATAATTTTATTGCTCTTGCAGCGCTAGCTAAGAAGAAACATAAAAAAATGGGTGTTCCTACATTCCTGTAGACTTACGTCTGACGTTTTATAGGGCTTATTGAAAAAAAAAATAAAGCTACCACTTTCAACCATTTCTATCACCTCTGTATGTGTGTGTCTATTGAGTCTATTGCCAATTTTGATAATTGATAAACTGAAAAAACTGCATTGATTACGAATTCGAGTGGATTTAATGGCATGTTGGCACATATGGGCAGGGTTGTCGTCAGGCCTAATCGCTCTCAATGGAGTTGGATCCAGAAATACTTCGATTTGGGTACGAAGGGAGAGTTCTGGAGAGCGAAAACCTCTTTCATTTTATGGACATTCTCTTCGTGCACCTACTCACCACTTCCGCTGCGGAATTGATTTTACTTGCAAGAAAGCGTTGTTTCGCGAAGCCGACTGTATTTTCAAGTATTTTTTTTTTAAGTCAGGGGTGTCAAACTGGCGAAGTCCCTTCCCCGTTTGGTTTTGGAAAAGCGCTAACATTTCAGCCCGTTCTAATTAAAAATTTGGTGTATTTGTTAGTGTGGCCCCCAACCAACTCTGAAAGGTTCCATTACGGCCCCCAGCTTAATCGAGTTTGACACCCTTGATCTAAGTCATCCTTCCTCTCTCCCCTCCTTTCCTCCGTTGCGATGAGTCTCATCATTAATACTACCGCGAGGTGACCTTCTACCTGGAGAATGAGTGAGTTAATTGTTGCAGGGACTGGATTCAGGATCGGATGGGGAAGCAAATGTGGACGTGGGGAATCTGACGGAGGGAGAACGGAGGGCCATCTGGCGGGTATTGCAGAAGGATGACGCCCTCCAACGCATGCACCAACTCCGAATCCGGTAATGTCCATCCCTCCCCTTCTCCCCAGACCCCACCACCTTTTTTTTTTTTTTTAGCCTCATTTGAACACACAAACTCTCCCACGTACTCCTTCCATGCGTGAAAATTTTCCTTCGAACCTGCCCGTCGAAAAAATTGGGTCTTTTCGGCGAAGCCATGCGCGACGCCAGAGTTCGACCACTTTTGTCTTGTCCAAACAGGACGAGGTCAGTCCTGCAAAGAGGAATGCATGCAAAGGGGAGTCTTGCAACACGGTCGCGCATGCCAGTGCATTATATAAAGGTAGGGGGAGGGTATTCTTACTTAGGTGCCCCCTGGTGGTCCCCCCGTGGGGTGGAGCCACACCATCCACCATGACCACCTCGGTCAATGCTTATTCCTCCATAAAAAAAAATCCCTTCTTCCCCACAGTGTGGCGGGGCATCGTGCTGGGATGTCGTGCAAGATTCCGGCTATCACGAATCTCACTCTCACGCCTGGTCGTGTCCCGTATCGTCTCGGGCGTGATGCTCGTGCTGTGTTGAGGATGGGAAAGATCTCAACTCAACCCGGAAGTGCTATAATGAAGAAATTGATGCAGTCACGTAAAATGATATCCTTGCAATTTTTCATTTAATCTCTCACGAACTTCAGTATGAAGGCTTATTCCACGACCCTAAGAAAATCACTGCTTAATTCGCTACCTGTTTTTCTCGTTGCTTTTACTGTACATTTCCTTTTTATAATTTAAAAATTCTACAATGCACTTTTTAGATTATCACGCCTTTCAATTTCTAGCATAGTATTGCAAAGAATTTCTTGCCTTGTAATTGGGTCTCCTTCAGAACTTTCGAGTCCATTTCTTTGCACACGGCCATCGTGAATCCATAGTCACGTCTGCATGGAGCGAGTCGTGAGTGTGTCTGCCTTGTAATTCGGGAGATGAGAGGTCCAAGGAATTCTAGGACCCCCGAGGGGAAGCTTTTTTTTTTAAGCTGCATGAACAGAGCGACCCATTGTCTGCACGTGGTCCCTCAGTGATACCACAGCACGCGGTCATCGATTGAGGACCGCGGTGCCGTCGGACTTCCTTGATAGCAGTGGTCCGCCATACCGCGGCTCATGTCACGAGCCATGAGAGGCATTCGGCAACCCTGTTGAGAGTCCCGTAGAATCACAAGAAGGCGTCTCCACGCGCAGTCAGCGTTCAGTCTTCCTCGTGGGCTGGGCTTCCCTCCGCTAAGGGGCTTATTTGTGTTCGTGGGGCTTCTCGGTTTCCCCCCTCCCCCTCCTCAACGCTGTGTGGCTTCAGGACTCGCTTTTCTCATGAGGTTAGTTCTACCTAACTCATAGAAAGATTCTGGAATTCTTGGCTAGCACGTTAATGCTAAACTTGGTCTTGGGGTCTGAAAAGTCGAGGATGACGTTAGAATCTATCGCGAAGGCCCAGATTCGGTTGACGAATCTCTGAGAATCAGGCCACCCGTTACAAAATGACCAAATATCTTTCATCTCCCCGGATGAATTATCCCTCTCACTCGTTGATTTATTTGTCTTCCGCATTCAGAAACAGTGCAGATCCGTTAGACAGAGCCTATATAAGGCCCCCAGGCGTGATGCGAGTTTCGATGAACAAAGGCGAATCTCATCTTTCTCTGCGTCGACGATGCATAGCAGAGTGACTCGACCCTTTTGACCCTTCTGACTCAATAATGACTCAATCGAGAGTACACATACAGACACATCTCATCTTTGAAGGCCTGGGCTAAAACGTGAGATGCCTCCCGTTTGCTTGGCTGGATCATAGCCAATTCCTCATCCAGCTATCTATCTTGCCCCCCTTGGGCAAGAAAAGCTGTTTCCCCCCTCTCTCATGGTTGGTTCGTCTTCCTTGACAACGATACCCCATTGCACGTCACATTTATAATATTCTGTCCTCGAGGCCTTGACTAGACCCGGGCCTGGATAGGGCTAATTCCATAGTAGGCGTTGGATCCGGGGGCAAATTAAGGGAAGGCAGATATTGGCGGCTCCCAAGGACACGAGGGCGTTTATTTTATAAGTCGCATGCGAATGATCCGGGCGTTGAAGTCTCGAGAAAAGACCTCGTGAAGGACCTTCAAGGATACTGATTCATCCTAGAACGTGAGCGTCATGTCTATGGAGTGAAAGTTATGTGATCACAATGTTGTCGCTCCAGGGAGGAAGATGGGAGATGCCACTGGGAGGAGACGTGACTTGACATTACGACTGTTTATTTGCTATGCATTCTTCTGCCTTTCCGAAGAAAAAAGGAAAGCTGTCCTAGGGGATCTGGTATTTCACCCAAGGAAGTTGACAAATATTCTCGCGAGATGGCTCTGGAAAACTCAGTTCATTGAATCCGAAGGTCTTGGCTCGGTACATTTAGTTTTATCTTTATTAATTAGTAGCTATTAATAAGTATTTAAAATATATATATTTCTCCCTAGAATGCATAATTACATTCACAAATAAAAACAAAGTTTTGCATTAAATTTGTATTCTATTTTGGGAACTTTGAGACTATTCACGTGCTGTGAGTCTACATGTGTAAGTTAATCACGAACTGTTTCTTTTGTATAACTTACTTATTTGCTTTTTGTTTTACCTGACGTTATGCTTCTTGCAGCTCTCGACTTTAGAGGTTAAAGTCCTATAAACACGGATTCAAACGGGTTCCCGGACCTTTAACCTTGAAGTTTCTTCATGGAAGAACAAAAAGGGAGAGTGGACAAACAAGCCCTTTCGACCGGAGACGTCTCATCAATTATTCATGATGATGTGGAGAGAGACCCTGTTTTAATTACATCAGGGACTTAAATTAATGCCTGGAGTGGAGGGCCTTATCCCAAGGACATCGTCCAGGGATTTCTTGCCTTTTTTGGATCCCACTTCCTTCCGTACATCAAAGTGGCATGTGGTCACCAATCGGCCGGTTCCCATCGTAGCAGAGGCAGAAAATGCGATATGTTAGCTGAAACTCGTCTCAGAAGCCTTGAAATAGGATCTCGTGGCGACTAGGTCATTGTTTTGATGATCGAACGACTAGCTGGTCTGCGCCCTTTAACGGTACGAAGGAGGTCAGATTCATTATTGCGTAGCCGCTGAAGGGAATTATTGGGGAGAGGGGAAAGAGATGAAGAGGACAATTGCTTCTTTCTTGTCTTCTCCAGTCACTGCCCCAGTGGCCTTCATATGTCAAATCCATCCATGGTTCTCCCCCTCCATTCCTTCAAGTTCTGTGATACCCTTACTTGGGCGTTATGCCCTCTTTCGTATATTCTTTTGCCACATGCAACCAAAAATGATCAATTTCTAACTTCGTGTTCTGCGGTGACGTTTAAAAAATGTGTGGTTTCCCTAGTTTTGTAATATTTTTCAACTTAATAGCTTAATCAAAAACCTAATCTTTTATAAGAAGTGTCAGGAGCGCTTTTTTACTTTATAATTTTTCTAGAGTGTTTCTCAAATTACATGAATGAAACTTGGAACGTTAGAGGCAGCGGGCCCCGAAAGGTCATATCGGGAGTGTATAAAATAAATAGAAAGGGTGGCTGACTTGGCGATGATCATGCGTGTAGGATTGAAGAATTGACCCAGAAATCTCCCCTCGGGAACACTCGTTCCCAATCTCTCATGCCAATGCCATATAACCCCATACTTCCGACGTGAAGGGGATAAATGAAAGCCACCCACTCAAATGCAAGGATGGCCTTTGAGGGCTTTTCAAGGTTCCTTCATGCCTATTACGCCCACTTGCCCTACTTCAAGGGCGGTAATCATTATTATTGTTATTGACGGGGTGGATCCCTTCCCTTGTCGTTTCGGGGTCTTATGTACCCATCAACGTCAGTCTTCCTCGAGGAAGAAAAATATAAATAAATAAAACAGGGTGGAGGAGAGAGAAGATGAATGTCAAAAGTTACCTGGTTGGAAATTAGATACCCGCATTTAACTACGAATTCCGGTTTCTTGGGTTATATTTTTTTCCTGGGCATAATAGAGGTTACTTGTGCAGCTTGTACTGCTTCAATTCCACAAGATAGAGAGATTGGATTGATCTCCTTGGGAAGCAAAAAGAGAGCTCTTCATGGATATGATGGCATCTTTAATACTGCTCCGAACTTTTATCTTCTCCTTATTTGCAAGACAGGTAATATCCCCTTTCCCTGCTTCGAGATGTTTGAGTAGATGTCTCCTTATTGGTTAATTATCCCAGTTTCTGTATTTTGAGATCATTGCACCCCTTTATCTAGTGAAGTAGGTTAATCGCAAATCGAAATTTCCGGATAACTTGCTCTCAGTAAGTTTGATTAAGGGACTGTGGAATTTATATAGATCAAGTTATTCCCTGGAAACAGTTGAAAGGGAAAAAAGGTAGGGGGTTTTTTATGCTCCTACAAGTATTCATGTGGTTAAAGTTATTAATCTTGACGTTGGATCGTAAAAATCTACGAATATTTGCTGGGAAAGCATAAAGATAGTATAAATTTGGCAATACATTTGGCACGGGCAGCTATAGTGTGCGCGTTAGGCAGATGAAGCTATGGAAGCAATCGCATTTTAATACGGTTACTATGCAATTTCAGTTTACATGTTCAAAATATATGCCAGCAATCCAACGAGCTGCTGAATCAATGAATATTTGAGAATGCCTTGTGAAAATTTCCTTGGAAGGAAGTGGAACCAGGAGGATATTAAGGATTTATCAGGGAGACAATTGGATCTCCAAGATGGAGAAAGTGGGCCATGTTTCCATAAGATTAGACACACTAAGTTCCTTTATTCCAAAGACAAATCCTTCCTGTGAGACCCCATTAGCATTAATTGACCTCCTTATTTTTTCACTCCTTCCCATCCTATTGCAAAAGCTCATTCCTTCACTTCCATCTGGGTGGAGTTTACTTCGGAAGAGGGGATTGCTTAAGGGTGAGGAAGAAAGGAGAAGCCAAGAAAAATGCATTGAAGCGAAACTAACAAGATCTTCTTCTGTCCCCAAACCGGAATCATGGCTTCATCCGTTCCCTATGTCATAATTCGTTAAGAGAGAAGGAGAGAGAAAAAAAAGTATCCTGCTGTGGGAGAAAGACTAGAGTGCACCTGTTGCCATGGGGCAATGCAACGAGCGTTTCTTGAATGTGTGACTAGATCCGAAGAAGAATTTTGAGCATTTCCTCCATTTATTCCTGTTTGGGGTTTTCCTCTTAGGAGAATAGATTGTCATATGCCTGACAACGTCAAAGAACCTCGAAAATGCCAAAGACTCCACCGGTAATGTGACGTGAAGCGAATCAATGCTGCAGCTAGAGTTTCCTATTTATAGGCGCACTGCAGGTGCCAGAGAAAGGGCTCATGAGTGCATGGTTAACACCACTGGTCTAAGCAGAAGCGAGAAGGGCATACTGGTTGGAATGTACTGTTACCAGGCTAATCAAGGCTCTGTGGAAATGCTACAAAAAGAAAAGCTACGTTTGCCGAGGAGGATCAAGTGGCATGAGTAACTGGCGGAAGGGACGTCCGCTTCGCGAGTGTCTCCTCGCCTTCTCTCTTTGACGGGATGCAATCCCCTCAATTCGTGGGACAACTAAGATATTTTATTCCAAAACCTTTGCTTTTTTTCAGCTAGCCTTTGAAAAAGTAAAGCTCCAAATGCAATTTCCCGAATGTCTGTGCACGTGCCTGTCATTTTAAATATTTTTTCAACGTTTCCAGGAGTTTTACTGCTTCAAACTTCTCTTAGTATTTACCAGAATACAAATGCAAAATGTTATAAACTTGACAGCTATTCTGTGTTCCGATACTTTGTTCATTAATAAATGCATTAGCAGGAGCAAATGTCCCCTACCCGAAAATGGCATAAGACCATCAATATTTTAATGGCAGTCTAAGTCACGTTTTGAAAACTGCCAGGTTATGACCGATTTTAAAACGGCAGTTCAATTGTGGTTACAGTCGGGATTTCTTTTTGAGAATAGTCCATTTGTCTTTACAAACACAGTGGAACTCCAGTTAAACCAGTCTCTATATCCTGCATTAACTATCCGTCTAAAAACTATGATCTGATTGCAGTTCCAGTGTTCATATCGACTACTCTTACAACGAAATCCCAACTGTAACTGTAAATGAACTAACTATTAATATATCTGGAACTGAACTGTTGTTTTGAAATCAGTTTATGGCGGGACTGTTTGCTCATGGGTGGCTCCTTACTGGACTGGCCATTGTCCTTTTTTTTCTTTTCTACTGCCTTATTGCAGTCCTGGATTTTATTTCTTTTCATTTTATCTCTGACTATGCTGGAAAGGCGTGGTATCGTCACGAGGCGTCGTTATTCACGGCCAGGTGACGCCACATATATCCGGACCACGCCCCCATCCATTCTCATTCATGTTCTTCCCCCCACCCCCCTTTTCTCAACCACGAAACCGGGTGAAACCGGATGCGAGCACGTTTTGGTTACTGTAATTTTTTTTTTTTTCGAAATACAGGCTTTGAAAGCCATTCACAATATTCCAATAGTTCCTCATGTAGGTATACCGGGCGTGGAGAAATAAGCGTGGCATTATTCAAATGTACATATCTGGAAATCTTATCAAAGCTACGACTGCGTACATTCATTAGATATGCATCCACATCTTGTCTCTAATGTACATTTTTTAAGAATTTTCTCCATGCTGTTTTAGTCACAAGCGCACTTTGAAGTTCTTGAGTAAAATCTTTGGAAATTCCCGCGAGTAAAAGGAGAGTCTCTGAAATGCCGCCAATAGGATACCAATGAAGGATCACTCGTTGAATGAAGTCATTGCACATTTGTGTCCAGAAAACACGCTTCCATCCCGTTTTGTCTATCTTAGACAACGCAATAATCGCAAATGATACGATGGACTAATTGACGCAAAAGCGATTAAGCTTAATGTTTTCCCTGGCGAGAAGACAACAACGGATAGAGACTTCCAAATATTTTACTTACAATCTTCAAAGTGCTTCTGTGATTAAACCAGATGATGAATATTCCTGGAAATGTTTTATTTGGTATATATGACGTAGGTGCATATATCCTCGAGCATACGCAACTGTGGCAACTACCTTTATACTGATATAACGATTCAAACAGCGGCGCTTGTTTTTTTTTATCCATACCCAGGGCAATTTCAAAGGAAGTATTCCTATTGTTCCTCACGTATATTCGTAATTTTTTTTTCGCTGTGTCTTCTTGGTTTTAACAAGAAGGATGTTCTAATTGCCGTTCTCGGTCTTGCACGAGCAGCAAGCTGAAGGCGGAGCTGCAGTGGTTGCGTCGGCGGGGCGCTCTGAGGGTGTCATCAGGTGATCAGGAGTCATCAGGGTCATCGGGGGGAAGGGGATGCGCGAGATGCCGGGCGGAATTGGGTCTGATCCTGAATCGGGGGGCCCCTTGCCCCTCCTGCCGACTCCGCGTCTGCAAAAGTTGCAGACAATACAACCTCGCTGCCACCAACTGGGTCTGCATCGTCTGCCACAAACAAATGTCAGTTTCTTTTCCTTATCCCTTTTATTACCCTTTCCTCATCACGTCCCAAGGAGTTGCTTACCAGGCAACCGTAAAAACAAAGGAGTTTCCTACTGAAGTCTTATCCCGTAGCCCTTAGTTTCCTGTAAGAATTTCCAGATCATGTTTCTGAAAAGCTACTAACTGGTTTCGTAAAGAAAGGAGAACTTTTCTGATGCTTTTCTGAAAGTGTCCGCCTTGCCTTGAGTACTTTCCATTTTTTTTTTGCTGTGTGAAATGTGGCAAATATCAGTCGCCGGTGGGGACGAGCCCGTTTCACGCTTAGAGACGCTTCTTGAACCCTCTGGCGCAGGGGACGCAGACAGATGATATGGAGTTCTCAAATAAAGGGAATTTTCGTTTCAACAATTCTCTAAATTTGAGAATGAGAGGACGAGGTATGACTACGTCAGAAATTCTTTCACTCCGTGTATTTGTCAACAGCGAAAAGGTGTATGTATATGTCGAGGGTTTTTTTTTGGAATTCATAGGGATTCAGAATCTCCCTAGTGGGATTCAGAATTTCCATAAAGGTTTAGAGGAATCATCTTGAAATCCTCCCATCGTATCGCTTCTCATTAGGGAGATTCCAAATCACCTGGTTTAGCTGCCTCTACTTCCATCATTTTGTTTGCTCCTAGGGAGAACAGAATCATCGAGACTCCCGGTGGAAATGAAATTATTATTTTAATTTTAATCTAGGCATTGTTATAATAAAGCAGTCAATAATTCTAAGCGCTGGCAAGTGAGAGTCAATCACCAATGAAAAGTTGGAATTCCAATTTGAGAAGTTGGCACGGGTTTCCCTATGACAACTTCTTGTATGATACTTGCAGATGGATCCTCCATACCCACTTGCCTAGCTTTTTGCCCATGAAGCATTCAAAATCGTGACACCATCAGGCATCTCGGCGGCTTGTTCGGCCGGCGCAGATGACGACCAGCAAAACGGTTGTCGATTGAAAGTTTGCGAAATGAGGGCAGGAACGGGAAGAAGATCGCGAACGAAAGTGGCCGGAAAGCTTACAAATTTTAACATCCATCCCTGTATTCTGAACAACATCCTGTTCTCGTGTTCCGCGGACGGGACTCTGCAAGCTTCTGGTGATGCCAGCGGGAGTCCCTCAAAACATCTAAATTGCTAGGTCCCCACTGAGACCTTCAGTGACGTCTCCCTTTCGCTACCGCAGCCTTCCACATGTCTCTTTCTTCAGTAGAGGAAGGCAGTAGCAGGCGCGGCACTCTTCGCCCTTCAGCAAGCCGTCCGCAAACGGAAGGAGATTTGCCCGCCTTGGACAAATCGAACCGAGTCTGGGAGATTAGAATCCCTAGTCCATATTGAAATTCATGCGACATTGAGATTTCATTAAGTCCGCGGGTTTATCGAAATAATATAATTTTTCAGCGATTACACCACCAGCCATTTCACTGCCTTGTTAAACTTTACCATGATGTTCAATGAAGCCCTTACCAGGAAGTTTACTTCAGACAGGAAGAGACACCTAATTTCTCTTGTTTTACCGCAAATCTCAAGTGATATTGAGTTGTTTTTGAAAATTTTCTTATTCTTCAAGCGATTCAGCCATAATAATTTATTGGTGACATTATTCGGAGGCTTCTTCGCTCATTTAGATAATAATAAAAAATTAGATGCCTTTTAGGTCTTCGCACTGCGTGAAGCTTATTAGAGCAAGTGAAAGACGGTGAACGAGACAGGATAAAGGGGCAGATCCTGTCGAGTAAGCTCGTATTGCTTTAATGTCTTGAGTCTTGACGCAGCAAAATGCAAAAAGAAAGGTTCGACCACTCCTGCCCATAATTTAGGGGAGTGAAAGGCAGCCCGAGTAATCCAGAGATGAGTGGGGGAAGTGGAAACCGCTCGTGCGGATGATAAAGATGGCAGATTTGAATACTATCTTTCTCCTTCTCATTTGATCTGCATTCTGATCATTATTTTTATAAGCATGTAATTAACCCAGAAGGTAGACTCAAGTAATCGCTTGAATTTCAAGGTAAAGTGAATTTCGATTTAAGTCAATGTAAAAACATAGGCATGTGTTTTGGAAAATGAAGAGTTGCTTTTTGAGCGACAATGACAACCCTGCATCTACAAGGAGTGATGAAAAAGCTCCCAGACTGGTTCTGTAACTTCTTTATTCTTTATTATTTTATGTACAGGTGTCTCTTCTCGCAAGTATCTTGTGTTGGATCTTGGAGTGCATGGGTAAACTTTCCTAGTGGTTTTCATCTGAACCTTTGTAAGAGGTTTTTTTAATTTTTTAAATGGTCCTCTTGACCCAGTTCGCACAAATGAGTGAGGAATCTGATAACGGCCGAAATGGAAATTCAGAGCCCATTTTTTGTGAAATTGCGGAAATGCGCCAAAGAAACTTGTAGTATGCTGTATGAAGCCTTCTGAAGCAGATGCTTCAGATTACTGGATGACGGTGGCCAGGCGGCACCAACGTTCGAGAAAGGCAGGTGATGGAGGATGACCCAAGGTCAGGTCGGCCTTCATATGGGTTGAGGAGAACAAAATTGCAAGAAATCCTTCATATAATTTCAGAGCGACCATTCACGAACTCTGCAGAAACTTAAGATGACATTCGATCAGTTTCAATGAGGTTCCACTGCTCAGCTGATGATCACCCTAACCTTGGGTCTCCGTGAAAGGTCTTGTTTTCTGTGAATCATTTACGTTACTCTATTGCTTTCAAGGTTCCTTGAGGGCTGCACAATTACCCCTCTTCGACGCAAAACTCCAATTTTTTTTATAGATAATTTAGAAAAAAAAGTCCTCCTTCACTTCCATCAGGGTCAAAGAGGCCATTCAACATTTCTTTAAAATTCGAGTGAAACTTGTAATTAATATATTTTCCCCATGGGTCAAATGAATGAAAAAGACACTTATTTCCCAGCAGCGTTTTCTCAATAAAGTCCCTTGAATTTAGGAATCCTAGAAATTGTCATCACTCGTTTCATCGTGGCGGCAATAATTTAATACTGGTGTAAAGACATCGATTATCGTCTTGAATGAAATCAATGTCGATAACAGGCCGAATTTTCACATTATTTTTGGTGCCGGGCTATAACGTAAATTCATAAAGATTGAATGAGGGTTCGCTACCTTACGCACAGCTGCAGCGAATAATTGGAAACCATAAAATCGTGAATTTAAGAAAGGATTTACATTTTTTGCTTTCTTGGATGGATAGACTGGTATCGCCCAATCAAGGCAAGATGACAATAACGGATAGCGATGAATGGAATCGTAATGCAGAACAATGGAGAATGAATAGGTAGGATTGCTGACGTTTACGTGGAGAGTCATGAGATATGAACGAGTGTAGGCTACTCGTCATGACTGCTATTTCCGAGCATGAGTGTTCTCGTCTTGAACGTAGTGTATTATTAATACAAGGTAGGACCACCTAAACGGGGAACGAGGCCTTATGAAGGCCTTATGTTGCCGCCATTGCCATCTGATGGGAGCTCGTCCTTCCAAACAACTGTAAGGCGTGGCTCCAGGGACAGATAGCCCATGTCCATTGAAGGGTCATGTCCATACCTTGGTTTTTTATTGCCTTGGCTGCTCCAACGCAGCGCCATGTCGAATTGGGTCACAAAATCGCTAGGTCACCGACATGGGTTAGGTCTAAGTTGAATGGTGACTGTTCCTTCTTGATGCTCTGGAAGGTGTTAAGTCTCGACTGGACTTGGAAAGTTAAAATAAAACTGGGTTCCGATACCCTGATAATTTCAAAGGAGGAAATGTGGTCGACTCCCTTTTTTATGTCCAGTTTCCACGAGTTTTCCTGACTACGCAGCTCTGCTTGGACTCAGAGCCGTGGGTAGATAGGATTGGGACAACTCCATCTGAGTCTTCGTCACGTAGGATTGGTGAGCTTGAGTCATGTGATTCATAAACACCATTTTCATACTCCCGGATTTGTCTGCTGCTAGATGAGGGCGATTGTAACTTCTGTGGTTTCTGCTGTCTCATATCTTGTTTTATTTCGTTTAAAAATGTGATAGAAAGCCGAACAGGCTATAGCCTGTATATTAGCTTCTGTTCTAACTATTGACTAACTAACTTTAATAATAATGGGTATTAATGTTAACTAACATCAGAGTGGAACTGAAAATACCAATGTCGGACGTAGTCCGACAACAGAGTGGACTAGATTAGTTTTAAATGTGTTATCTAATGGGTATGTGATGTGAGTAATGATAATGACTTCCTCAAATGGAAAGACAAACAGGAAAGGATTCTCTTCTTTCTTTTTAAAAAAAATATCTTTCTGTAATCGGAAGTCGAGAAGACACTCGGGCATTCTGAGGAGACAATTCTTCATTTGAAAATAATGCAAATTGATGTCCCCCATTTACTGTTTCAAGGAAGAGCCGAGTTCACCATCCCAATGCCACGGAATCGCAACGAGAACAGATTTGGCGGTCATTGGTTGTGCATTTTAGCCAAAAAGAAGCGAAAGGAGACATGTATGTTAATTTGGACAGCAAAATTGTACAGTAGATATGCAGGGCTTTGCTAAGAGGAAAAAAAAAAGATGAAGAAGCATCTGTAATAAATACCATGCTGTTGACATTCTCCCATTTATTTCCTTTTTTTTTTCTCCATCTAACTTATTTGTTTTTCTGATAGTTCAGAGTCTCGGGGACGCATTAGCTGAAAAACTGAAATATATATTATTACGCTTGTAAGCTTCCTCTTAACACATTGCGTACCGGACATTTTACCCCGTCGATCCGCCGCTCTGACCTAAGCCCCTGTTACCTTAGCCTAGAGCTCGATGCTTACAAGGCTATGACTTTTTCGGCCATAGACTAGGCCAGGGGTGTCAAACTCAATTTGGCTGGGGGCCGGATAGAACCCTTCAGGGTTGATTAGGGGCCACAATGAAAACATAATACAGTCGAACTCGGTTATAACGTCATCGAAGGGACCAGGTAAAAACCGTCGTTATAACCGAGGTTCGTTATAACCGAGTTTGTCTTTATTGGCATTCCGTTTTCCTGTTTTCAAAATTGATGCTATATATTAACGTTACAACTCCAGTTTACATTGGTCATACTGCACTAGCTTTAGTTTCAAGATTGACCCACTAATCGTGATGTTCGTACTTCTTTGGACCTTGAACTACTTTGTACTTTAGCAAGGCTTCGTCGATGTCATCTCGACAGATCTAGGAAGTTCCTTGTTTTGTGACATGTTCTCGTAAGCACGGATGAAGCTGTCACGATTTTCCCAAATTGTGAAAACAGATGAACAGATGTCCATGTTCGCGCGCGACGTTAGCTTTACTTCGAGCTCTTTCTATTAAACTAACCAAGCACACTTTCCTTTCAATCGTGAAGGCTTGCCTCTTTCGTTTTCCATTGGCCATGTTGTCAACGAGAAATGCAAATGGCGAATGAAGACAAGGTGATCTTAGTTACTGGGGATTATCCCTCCCTAACATTGCTCCAGCCACACTCACATAACTCTCAAGGAATGCCGAATCCAGGAAATATTAAGTTATGGTCTCGCCAACGCTAATTTTTTCCGATTACGGAAATTTCAGTTAAGAATGACGGATTAGGGACATGAACGTTGTCGATTTCTTCAGTGGGACCTTCAATGGACTTCGTTATAACCGAGGTTTCGTTATAACCGAGTTCGACTGTACCTAATCTCGGGCCGCCTGTTTGACACCCCTGGGCTAGGCAAAAGGACTCGTGAAAGGACTAAAAAACGGAGATCTCCTTGAGCGGTACGCAAAGTGTTAAATCTCAGTATGTATCGGTGGGTTATGACAAAGGATAAACGATCTTTTGCATGGCTAAGGTGTGTATGAGCTACTTGAGAGGTCGGATCTACAATAATGCAAGAATGACGCAGGAATAATGCACGTCTTAATAGGTCTATCTTTAGTTCAGCTGTAACCATTCTTTCCTTTCAAAATCATGGCCATACTAAGCGTGAAGAATACGATGTAGGCGCAGTTTAAAGTCACTTGAGCGAATGCAAAGTTTCCATGGGTTCAGGAAGCGAAGCACAACAGCATCACGAGGGGGAAGGAATTATGTCAGCGGCGTAGCGTCGGGAGGGCTAGGCAGGACACGTGCCTCCACACTTTTCAAGAAAAAAGGCAAGATTTTCAAGATGGAAAAGACCATGAAATGCATGATAAGTGTCCCAGAGTTCCTGTGTCGTCCCCCCTCCCCACCCCACTTTTCCATCCACGTTACGCTTATGATTTATGCAGCTGATAACGTAGGATAGCTTTTCAATGGGCCCCTCGGCTGGAGGAGTCATAATGGCGTCCATGGAGTTCTTCCTAAGCTATCTATGGCTCAGCTCGAATTTGGATCTGAGCGAGCCCTGGGCAGCCCTCCAGTAACTGCGTAGTTCTTGGATTTCTCCGCAGATGTCGCCAAGTCCCGAGGCGGAATGTCAGTAAGGGTCAGTGGCCAATTCGAATGAGGGAATAGAGCCCCGTGCTGAGCATCATTCCTCAAGGAATTGGATCGTGACGGTCCCTTAATATCCAGACCTTGTCATTTGGAAAGGACCAAATAAAACGCCAGGAAGAATGGACGAAAGATGTTTCTCCACTGCTGCCATGTGTCGAAACCGGTTGAGTTCAACGTCAGTATTGGGGGTGGGGGGAAAGTGGAACAAGGAGGAAGAAAAAGGAGAAAGAATGGCACCAGGCCAAATCGAAAGACGTGGTACGGGAACGCGATATGATGGGGACGTTGGCAATGTGAGTCATATAGGGTGAACACTGTTGGGGCGATAAAGCTACCATACGTGTTCGCTCATGTGACATCTGTCCAATGCACCTGAATGAAGTCACATGGCGACGCAGTTCGCATCTGTTGCATGGGAAATTCTTTTTCTTTCTCACCTGCAAGTCATTCTCTCCCAGAGATCCGGCAAAGGGAGGGCTTGAATCTGTTTAATATTCAATGTTGAAATGCCCTTCCCCTGTTTGTCTCCACGAGGCAATCCCCCCATATGAATACACTGAAAGGATTCACCCATTTCTTCATCTTCTTGTTCTCGTTGCAGGGAGATCCAGTTGGCGACAGGGGATTGGATGAGGGAGTTTGTGAGGAGACCGAGTCGAAGGAGAGAGAAAGTCTTCATCCCTCCCGCCGAACTCGTGAAGAAATCCCTCCGACGATCCTGGACTATCTCCAGTTAGTCACTTCTTCACTTGCTAGCACCATTAAAATCCCTTCAATTCAAGAAAGCGCTAAAGCAATGGGAAGAAAGGAAATTATACATGACAGCGGCTGAAAAATAACAATATATGTTGCGTTGGCAAAGGATTCAATCAGGGAATTCTCCCAGACTCTTCATGGACAGCTTAAGTAGCGAACGAACTCAACCTGAATTCCTCAGGTAGCTGATGAAGGGTGCCGAAAATGTCGGGAAAGTACCTGAAATTTCAGCTGCGCATAGGTAACTTGAAACCTTCAGCCATTTTGCCTGAATCATTGATCAGTTGAATGCATTTTAATTTTTTTTTCATGCAACGTGCTTAAGAAGCTTCTAGATGTACACGGACGACAGAACGTTTCCGATGGGTTGCCTTTTATGAATGTATGCGATATGCCAACTTTCTTTAAATTTTCATGTAATGTGCCTGAAATCACCGTGTTTGGAGAAAAATGCAAAAATACAGGATTGTTCTGAAACTTTTCGACTGTGTAAGCAGAGCAGTCTCACTCGACGCAGATCTTTCGAGTCATTCCTTCATCTCCATGCCCTTTTTCTGGTTCTTTTGAAATGGCGGAAATTTAACAGGGATAGAGATCAACAGATAAGACGACTCGAGTATGCTCCAGCGAAAAATCAAACTCAAGCCAAAAAGCTTCCCTGTATACAGGGATCCCAAAGTGTACAGTGATAGAAATTAGTTATGTTGATACTTTACTTAATTATTAATAGTGCAGTATGAGAAATGTATGTGTATAAATATATATATTTACATATTTATTGACGATGGTACAGTGATGGCATAAATTTAATTATAAATTAAGTTATTGAATGCCACGCACTCGAAATGCAACTTGTGATAGTTATCATGGTAGTTTTGTTTTCGCTGGGCAGAAATGTTATCTTATTTCGCAATCAAAATGGTTGCCAAAATATTAGCTGGAAATATTTTACTGGCCCGCTTTCAGGCGAAAATAAAATTTGGCGTATGTCGCAAAAAATTCAGCCGGATACACCTCACACGCGAAAAGAAGCAGCTTTCACGCAGAGTAGGACTCGTGGTGGACAGTGTATTACTTTTTTTTTCTTATATCATGGCTATTTACTCTTTCATCGTAGATCCGTCAGACTCATGCCTGAGTCCCGTGGAATTGGAGAGGTACCGAGGAAGGGGAGGAGAGAAGCCCCATTACCATTACCCCATGACCTCCACCTCCACCCTTCCACGTCCCCATCCTAACTATGCCCCACCTCCGCCAATTCGGCATCCACATCCGCCCCCACCACATAGATCCTATTCCGAGACAGCATTCCGTCCCCCTCCACCCGAGAAACCCCCACGTGCCCACCCCCCTGCACCAGTGCAACGGCGAGCCAGCTTCTCTAGCTTCAAGGGGCCCGCCCCTCAGCCCCCCACCAGTGTCCCTCGAACTGGATCGATCGTGCGTGGTCGGTCGTGCAGTGTTGGTGAGATGAGTGTGATCAGTGTTGCCAAATCCGAATTTCGGGCTGCCAGGAGGACCTCGAAACTCGACGAAGGTAGAGATAAGTCTCCTGCCTTCAGAAAAGCTCCGTCCACCAAAACCAAGACTTCTTCTGAATCAACTGGTGAGGAATAATATTTTGTCATAGGTTTTCCTTTATTTCACTTTTTTTTAAAATTAATTCAAAATCATGTTTTTGTTTGATAGAGTTTTGCATGAAAGTCATCCGCTTTTTTCCCAAAGAAAGTACGTTGAAGCGAGTTTAGAAATGAGAGGAAAAGCCCTTAGGGGATTCTAGAGAGCGATGGCAGGATAGAGAAGGGACCTGAGGCAATGCAGAGAATCAGCTGGCATGGGATCCACATGGTGCATCCTCTGGCATCCATTTCTGGAATCTGAATGGGGCAAGGACGCCTTCTTGTCAGTCTTTCTCCCCATTGGGAGCGATAGATGAGTGATCGGGGTCAATCGGACCGAGTTTTAGGCACGGGTGTCCACCATGTGGGCGAGGGTAGGGGGAATAAAGGATTACGCAAGGCGTGAAGGGACACAAGGGCGGCGCCAACACTCACTCCCCCACTCTTGACGTCATCCACTGACCAGACAGGCGAGGGTGGCCGGGGCTGGTTCAGCCCCTGGATGTTCGTTAGCTGTGGACCATGGGCGCTCCGCTCGTCGTCCTTTATTGAGTCAGTGGCGGCATCCACGTGTCTGTGTCTTCTGCTCTTCATTCTATCGTTCCTCCGACGTAATTTAAAAGGTACTTGACGAAGAGGTGGGTCTGTAGTACGTGATAGTGGTCGGTAGCACGTTCTTCTCCCCTTTCTCCACTGGTATCTTTTCTTTTCTTTTTTCCAAGCTGCTTTTTTTTTTATTACTTTTTCTAATCGACTTTCTTTCCCTCGTCCCGCGAGGAAAAGTACGCGGCTGGTAACCCCAGCCAGGCACTTCTTAGGTACATTATGAACCAACTCGTTTATACTGTGCCGAATTATTTGGTTAACCGTAAAATGCCTGCCAGCTGCAAAATTTCTCAACATTCTCATAAATTAGACAACTTTCTTTCGCGTTTACGTGTAAAGATAGAAACGTGAATTTAACTTTAGATTCATTAATTTCTCGTGGAAGTTTGAGCCATTTGTTGGGCCAGTGATCCCAGTCGGACATTCCTCCGTGAAAAAATAATTCCCCCCATTTTTTCTGTCGCATATCCCAAGTTGCAGAGTGCGACTTGGGATGTGGAAGAAGAGGGGGGAATAGCCTTGGGCATTTCTCACGCTGAAAATCTTTCTAACAAAAGAATCGTTGTTGGAGAAGCCCTCATCATTTTTTTCTCTTGGTAAGTGTACATTATTCCGTTGTGGAACGGTGACACGGTGACAGGTAACGAGACGATCGAATTCGTCCTTGAAGGGACGGGCTCCTTCGTTAACCCGGTTTCTCTTCATGGCATGCGCGACGTCATCAGGGTCGACTGCTCCTTCCCCCTCAGGGCGCCTATCATTATGCTCTCTAGTTCTCCAACCCTTCCAGGCAGTGGTATATCGTTTCCGGACAATTACGTTCCACCGCCCTTTTTTTGCGTTTCTTTCCATGTCTGGCCTTGAACTTGTTCATGCAGTCACGTTCCTACATAAACATATTCCATATGCAAGGGTCATCCCTAAAGTCCTTAGATAAATTTTCGCCTCTTAATGGACTGAGTGAGCCACGCTGCAGATGCTGTATCTTTTACGCTGCCATGCACCCACCCATGCTGAGCGATTTATTCGCCTTTCCCCCTACCCCCTAGGTTGGGTTATGAACAAGTGGTACTGTTCAAATCGCTGATAATAAAAAAATAGACAAAGGAGGTGGTTGTCCATCCGTCTTGAGTTCAGATTCAGCTTGAATTTCAGGATGTCGCCGAAGCGTTCTGCAACTTATGGCGAACTCTAATCTCCAGGCTTTCATTTATCAAAATGTATGAGTGACCTGAATTACACATCAACTGATTATTGACCTAGCCTTGGAACCTCGAGAGCAAGCTATCATTTCCTTGCCAGGTGAGAACATCTCAGCGTTTGAGATGCAGCGACTGCAGTTTGGGGTAACTGTAAAACCCATGAAGTAGCGATATTTGTTGAACTGTTGGAATAATCCCCGCGTTTTCTGCTACGTACCTTTTCAAGTCTGAACTGTTTGTACTTGGTACGACGGTAATTATTGCATTAAAAGAGACTGACCCTTCCCTTACCCCCAGCTCCTTGTGTGGATGCAGCCCTTTCCCTTCCCTTTCATTGCTCGGAATTTCATGCCGCGATGACGGTAAATTCGTATAGTCGGGAAGCTCTTCGCCTTCTTTGATTCTGTATACAATACATGAGGACTCTTACAGGCGTCTTGACAGGGCGATAAAGGAAAGATGGATGTGTCCGTCAGTTCCTCTTCCCCGTCACTCACTTTTTTTTTGGAATGGCATAGTAATATGAACAGTAAATCCACGAAGAACTGGCAGAAATTAATGACACCAGCTGATTCCGAGCCGACGGCAAAATTGGTGAAGCTAGCTGCTGTATGTCTCAGAGACCGGGTTTGTGACCTATCTAGTATGCTTCGGAGCTCCAGCGACCGAAGACATCATATGTTAGGTTTGGAAACGGGATCGAAATACTGCATCATGTAACTATATCAATAGAAGGGGTAGCGTTACCCTCGGTCTGACTCCCTTTTTCGACTATTCGGGTCAGGGCTCTGCTAAGCATAAGGAAGCCTGAGCAAAATTTTAAGCCCGTACGAATCCCTCGCTTCAATCTGATTGGACTCGAGCAACATCCATTCACCTTTAACACGTTCGCTGCCGATGACGCTCGTTTCTATGGAAAGGATAACTACGAGGTGCGTCAGCGGCAGCGAACGTGTTAAAATCCTTAGAAGAAAGCGAAGTTCCTTCTATACCCTCTAGATTGAATACCTCCTGAACATAAATTGTTTATATGCAATTGTTTATATGCAACGCGATAATCTTGGGAGGTATCAATACTTTCTTCCTTGTTTTAAGATATATATGATGCAATAGGCTTCCATGTATAGTCGCCATTTGAATCGAGCCCGAAAAGCAGGGATTCCCACGAGTTCTACCTAATCATGGCCCTTTTTTCATCATCATGTTGCTCAGGGCTCTTCGGTCAGTTTGGTCGTCGACGAAGTACGAGTTGGAATCGTGTACATCTTTAAAAAATATATATGGGTTTCTCTTGGCCGAAGCCGTGTCCAAGTTTTGCTTCTTTGATGGGAATGACTTGTGGAGATGTGAAGCAAACGCTGACTTCTTACGAGATTTATTAGGATACAGCTGCCGAGAGGCAAATCAAATTTGTTGATTTCGCTTTCAGTTAACATTGCGAAAAACTTCCGTCAGAAATAATAAGAACTGCCGCTCCATCCAGAAAATATGCCCCTGACGACACTTTCGGCTAATATACGAGGTGTGGCTATTATGTTTCCAGACTTTATTTTTGTATTTTTTACTTTGTAAAAAATACAAAAATAAAGTCTGGAAACTTAATAGCCACACCTCGTATACTCATCGCCATCCTAAATGTATCCTAGCCTGAATGCAACAGCGATGTTTTCTTGTTTTCTATCATATCAATCCTGGAATAATTTTGTTTCAGTCGGGATACACCTAATCTCGGAGTGTTATTTTCGAAATATATATTGACTTTGCTTGTCCTCCGTTTTAATTGCCCGTTCGATAAGTATCAAAGTATTTCCTATCCAAAACGTACACATTGGCCCACTCCATATTCCCCCCCCCCACCCCTTTTTTTTTCTTTTGCTAAGTTTCTATCGTGATTCACGTCACGCACTACCTCCGGTCGGAAGTTGATCCCTCGTTCTTTTCCTTATTGATGCCGGTTACGGTAGAAGGGAAATGGATTCCCGCGCCCAGTATGCAGGTCTCTGTGGTTTTCGGTGGAAGAATGGTGTAACGTGACCCCACGTCGCCTTTGTTTCTTCATTCCTCCCTTCCCAGGCAAAGTATCAGGTTTCGGGATCAGGGAAAATCTCCTTTCCTCCCTTTGTGTTTCTCCTTCCGCCATATCCGCGTATATTGTTTGATCTTCTCTCCAATGTAGAGCCATGCACCGGATTTTGCTTTTAGTTGCTTCGGGAGGCGGGGCAGCGTCCTAGTTGCTTTAAAAAAGCTTTTTTTGCTTTTATTTTTTCAAATGTGGATTCAGGGGGGATGTATGGGAGCCTGGATCGAGTGGTCCTACGACAGGACAAGACCATCATCTCCGTGATGGGGAGCTTGGACCGGCGACAAGATCGGCGACAGGAACGACCACCATGGTGGGAAGAAAGGGAAAGACAAGGACACAAGTCCTGGTTGGACGGAGGGGGTGGGTCATCGACGTCAACATCCACGTGGGCCGAGGAGCGGATCTATCGGTGGCGACTAGACCCGCCCTTGAGGGCCCGGCTGGAGGAGCCGCCCTTGAAATCTAGTTCACCCATTCAACCACGTTATGCCGACTACGAGCGCAGGGACGGAGAAGACGCCTCTGATGCCTCTTTCGCCTCCTCCACAAAACGCACCAAAAGTGACTCCACAGCCACTCATAGTGACATCGTGTTGGACTCGGGGAAGATCCAGCCCGAAGGGAACGATTACCGCATCGTGTTCATCAGTTCCGATTCCTCTCGTGACTCAGATCTGTTGAACTCTTCCATGGAGGAGACTCGCAATTCCGACCTCACTGGGTTCATCGAGGAATCCGACTGGGACTTCTACGAGACCCGAACTCGGAATCATCAGAACAGTGATGCCGAGATAATAGAGGGAGCCCACGGGAACGGGACCAAGATCATCATCCGTCGACCCGATCAACAGCGACTGAACAATAAACCCCAACGGAGCAACACCGTCTCCTACGGTTACTACAGTCCGGTTTTACCCAAGAGACGACTGAGTCCTCCTGGCAGTGCTGGGGAATCCGGTTCTTCCCCACCGGGACGGAAACTGCATTACAGTCATAGCATGTACACGCGGGGCAGCCAAAAGATCTATCCTTATCAGCACTATCGACGGCGACGCAGTTATCACACTGACTCAGAGAGCGAAGACGATGCGTTAGCCCCCTGCTCGGTTCGGATTCACATCGGCGAAACGGCGGTCCGCGTCCGACCTGGCGACGTCCGACCCGAACCCACCGGTGCATCCACCGGAAGCAGCTCCGAAGACCTGGAAGACACGGAAATGCGGAAAGCCGTGAAGTACGTGGACAGCGAAACTCAGACGGAAATGGATGTGGATCAACCGCCTCCTCCGAAGGAAGAAGATATGGAACAGTTACAGTTGCACCTGTTCCTGAATCTGGACCAGGAGGTGGAAAAGGATGGAAGCAGCAATTCGTCGGAAGAGGACTCCAGCGGGCGACGGACGGAATCTCTAAGACCGAACATAGACGAGACATCCATTCGGAGCGACCCGGCGACAACCCACGATGATCTTAGCGACGACGAAGACGACGATGTTTTCATCGAGGAGTATAAGCATCAGCAGACATCGGAGACGGAGGGGGACTTCCTGGACAAGGAAGAGGAGGAGGTCAGAGGAGAAAGTAGATCCGGAGGGGTCTCGCAACGGGAAAGTGGTGCCGCGCAGGACTCGCCTGGGGAAAGTGTGCCCGCGGAGGACCCGCTGGGCCCTGCGGCGAGAGACCCGTCCCCTTCCCCATCGCCCGTACATGAAACGAGCAGCAGCAACAGCAGTGCAAGCAGCGGTGCAGGAGGCCTCGATCTGTGTCTCCATCTCCTCTTTCCCGATCTTCCTCATTCGTTTCATTCCCCTGATCCGGAGGAGTGGTGGCCGCGTTTTACATCCAGGGAAGCGGCCTTGCTTGACAATGTGAGTGACGTTGTGGCCCACAGTCACGGTGTCGGGCAATCCGACACGGATTCCATGGACACGGTCATCGATCGAAGCAAAGGTACGCTATCCACGGGCTTTCGATCCGATCTGAGTTCGGATTCGGAGACCGAGATGGTCCCGGAAGAGAAGGGGAATGGGATGGAGGTAGGCGTGACGATCGTGAATGTGGAGCCGAAGAAGGACGAGGAGGCGGTGACGGTGATCAAGATTGATACCTCCGCGTCCGTCGATGAGGATCTGAAAGAGAACTCCGTCACAATGCTGCGAATCGGCGGTCCTGCTCGCGACGAAGCCACCGTCATCAGAGTCCGAGAAAAAGAATTGTTGCAGGACATTCCAGACCAGGACGATGAAGAAGAAGATGAAGAGGAAGAAGAGGACGAAGAAGGCTCCTTCTTGTCTGAGGAAGACGAGGAAGAAGACTTGCATTCAGACGAATACGAAGTGGAGCCTCACACGAGTGAAGGGTCTGGGGAGGAAGAAAACCCGTATTTCGAACGGGAAGAGGAACTCCGAGGCTATAACAATCGGACGATCGATTTCACCCTTCACACGATCCTTGAAGAGAGCTGCGAGGACAGCGACAGCCGCATGAGTGCCAGCCCCGGCCCTCCCAATACTTCTCAGTTGGAGAAGTATTTCTACTTTGATATTGGGGACGGGCCGACCACCCCGACCACCACCGAGGGGAAGCGGTTCGCGAACGAGGAGAGCGAGTACAGCGACACTTTCTCGGAGACATCTAGCTCGGCGTGGAGCGAGAGCTTGGAGTGGGCGGGGGGCAATTCCATGGATGCTCACGTGGACGTGGATCCCGCAGACCTTGCCTCCTCCCGTCTGGAGAAGTACTTCATGACCGGCTTCCTCGGTCTGGATTCCGAGGGATCCAACAACAGTGTCGGGAGCGAAAGCGATGGGCAGCCAAGCCCTGAACGAAAGCGGAAGAAGGTGATGAAGCCGAGGAATCCCCGACGGGGGAGCGACGCGGAGGAGGGAGGCGAAGATTCCTCCCGCGGCAAGGATTCCTCCTCCGAGGAGGAAATGGCATTTGAGAAGACGGACGGACAGTTCGATACGATCAAGCGGAGAAAGAAGAAGAAGAACGTGTCCGAGATCTCGTCTGATGGAGAACGGAAATCGGAACGGCTTTCTGGAAGCCTGGAAGCTGCATCCGAGGAGGACAAGGTAGAACTCCTTCCTTGCTTTGCCCGCGAGGAACCGCCCGCCAAATCCTCATCGGAAACGAAACCGGAACCAAAAGACGAAGCAGATTCCTCGGTCGCGATTCTCCCATCGGAGAAGAAGAAACACCGGGATTCCGGATTCCTAGGCAGTTCGGAAGAACTGCTGAAGGACGACGTGTCGAAAACGGAGACGAAGAAGAAAGCGGAAGAGGGAGGAGAATTCGAAGAAAAGCCGGATCCTGATTCCGGAAAAAGTTCCCCTTCGGAGGAGGGTAAGAATGGGGCTGAATCGGAGGACGTGAACAAGACAACGACGTCGTCGCGGAGCAGCTCCAACGCGAGCCTCTTCGCGTCCCCCGCTCTCCGCCACCGGGTCAAGGTCGCCCGCAAGGACTCCTTCAACAACTGGAGCAGCGATGAGGAAACGAACCTCATGATGAACCGGATGCGAGCCTTCTTTAAGAACATGGTGGGTTCCTCCTCCTCTTCTTCCTCCTACGGGGACAAGAAGAACCAGAAGATGAAACCACCACAGCTGCTGGACTTCGAGAACAAGCTGACGAACCTGATGAAAACGGTGCCGGGGATCAACGAGGATCAGGTGCGGTGAAGTCAACTACTAAGTAATTTTGTTATTAAATTATTGCCTAGAAGAAAGAATACAAGGAGTCGAAGTTTAAATGCTTCATATAAGAGCAGTTCAGTTAAAGTTACTCTAGGCTTAAGTAGTTCGACTTTTAGTCGGTGAAGTCAAGAGAGCAAATGAACAATGGCATTAAGTGATCATACCCTGTATACTGTCTGGTTCTTCCAAGTGAATTCAGATGTTTCTTAAATTCATATTCACTTTCATTGGAAAATGTAGCCATCTAAGTTAATAAAATCAGACAAAAAAGCGCATCTTGTGACAGGATGACTTTGCTAACATCTAAAGGTAGTTAAATGAGAAGGTTGAACTGCCTTTTCGTTAAGTAAACTCTTTTAATAGATTGCTAGTTGGACAAGTAGTTACTTGCTCTTCAGTAATGAAACTCTTTCAAAGGTAGTATTGCCCGTGACCAAAAAATGTCAGATATTCAAACTACATAACGTAGTTTGTGCTCTTGACTGAAAAATACAGGTAAAGGAGATCGTGGAGTACTTGAGCAGCGAGGAGACGTGGAGCGACAGTTACGACTCGAGCGACTACACCAGCAGTGACCTGGAAGGCACGGCGGGATGTTTTCCCAACTTCGACGCCGACCCGGACATTCAGGAACAGATCTCCGCCTCCTGTCAGGAGATAATCGAGAAGTTTGACGTGGCGATCGGGAACGACGAGGACAACCCCATCGACGGCGGTTCGTCTCTGGCCCGAGAAACGGCGGCCTTCTACCAGCGCCTAATGACGCGAATCGTAGCGGATCGCCCCCGGGGGGAGAAGAGTGGCAGTCCGGGAGGCAGCCCACCCCTCATGGCCAAGGTCTTTCAACACATCGGAGCGAGGCTGGTGGCATTGATGCACGAGGTCTCGGGTGGTTCATCCTCTGGATCGAGTGGTGCTGGCGAGCCCGATATGCAACCCGTTCACGAAGAGCCTGAGGAATCCGCTACGCCGACTGTCTCTCCCTGTTCCACTTTGAAGACGCCTATTCAGAGCCCGTATTCGACGCTGAAGACGTTTTCGTCGTCAGCTGACGATACCCCGAAAGCCAGTCCATGTTCCACTTTGACGGGACCTTTAAATACCCAGAACCCGTTGGGAACGTTGTCGGGACCTGTGAAGACGTTGAGTGATAGTCCCTCTGCTAGTCCTTCCTCGACGTTGGTGAAACGCAGCACGTCTAGTACTCTTTCGGGTCCAGAAACAGAGACGGAGACGAGCCCGGCGAGTACATTGAAAACGAGCGGTTATTCATCAGATGATCTCCTCAAGTCCTCGGGCTCGTTATCGGCCTACGAACTGGGGCATCAGGCCCTGTTGGGAAAAGGGATCGACCTGGACTCGGAAGAGAGAGAAAAGTTCACTAGTTCGTTGGAGAAGATCTTCTCGGAAGCGGAAGAGGAGAGCGGGGCGGGAACGAGACGACCGCGTTCGGCCAGCTGTGACCGATTGGACGAACCCGGTTACCAGCCGTCGTGGCTATCGGAGGATCCGGGGAAAAAGCCCCGGGATCGAATCCCTAAGACACCCCTCATGTTCCTAGGGGCAAAGGGGAACCGGCGGAAGAGCAAGTCTTCGGAAGAGGTGCTTGGCGTTCCACCCCTGTCACGTGGAACGTTTCCGTCCACCCCGCCTCTTACCACCTCGACGACATCCGCACCCCCGACCGTGTCCGTCTTTGGGTTCTTCGGAACATCGAGTAGCGGCAACAGCAGTAACAATCGGACGTCCCTGGCGCCGGAACTGAAAAGCAGCCGGAGTGAGAGCGGCTTGTCACTGTTCCCGCGGTCCAAAGCCGTCCATACGCACGGGGCGTCGGTGCATCACGTGAGTGGTTCTGACGGACCCGCGAATCCGAGATCCGCAAGGTTTCGACCCAATTCCACCCTCCCACATTCCTCCCACCTCCTCTCGCCCTTTTCTTTCGGTGAGTCCTCGACATTATTCTCGACATTTTTTATTTAATTTAAAAAAGAAATATGCTGAGGGATTGTTTCTTGAAGAAAAGGAAAATCCATCACATTTATAAACAAGTTTCCCTTCCTTCCATTTCAGTTATGCTGTTTGCATCTATTGACTTTAGTAAATAGATGCAGTAGACTTTAGTAGTAGAAAGTAGCGCTTTCCATGCTCAGCTTCTATTCTGAGTTCTGTTTTTTTTGCGCTTATCAGTGTTTGTTGTGTGCATGACGAGAAAATATCCAAGGAAATTTTTTTTTTATCCAAAAGGATGAATCTTGCTCGGGAGTTCCAAACATCCAAACGTCCTTCTCTTTCTCCTATTCCGTAGAACGATTTCAAAGGGCGAGAACAAAAATGGCGGGTTTTGATTCTCAAGTATTGAGAGGTGTTAACTTGTAATGACTACAAGTAGGTCTTAATTTTTAACCAGAAAGGGACTGTCAAAGCAAGAACAAAAACCCATCATTCATGACGCATAGGCGTAAATTTTAAAATTAAATTAGTGGGAGTGGGCCGATCGTGAATGAAGGGGAGGACGAGGCAAAACGGCGAAATTCATGCGAAGGTTGTACCAAGGAAGAATGCTAGTGCGACACCAGAGGCACACCGTGAGAATCTAAACTTTAATTTGGGAGCGAAGTTTATGGACGAGAGCCAGGAAGGTGGGCCCTATAGATCGCACAGATTTTGAAGAAATTTTGAAATTTCAAGCCGAGGAAAACGTGAGTTTTGAAACTTGGTTGCCGGATACGAAGCTTCATTCCAGTGGGCACGAATTGATAGGAATTGCAGAAAGAAGACCCAGATGCTTGTAACGTGATACATAGATACGATACCTTTATGAATGTACATTCAGCTTTCAAAGCAAGGTTTCCCTGGTGAAATAGAAAGAGCAAGAAAATGAGTCTTGAGTTCACACCTAATGGGTGACATGCGCCAGGTCAGACCTTGAACTTATATGGTTTCATGATAAACATTTTATCACCGTCAAACCGATTTCCATAGGGGACCTTTGTAAAATCAAGTTAGTTTAATTTTAATCTATCTGGTGCCTAGCATCAATTTCTGTTTTGTCGATTCTACCACAACTCAAGTGATATACCTAAAAATAAAAAAGTCAGGACCATTGCAATAAATTATTTTAAACCTGCCCGCTTGGCGTGTACCCTAAGAACTTGACGTTCTCGAAAATCTCTCTAATGTGGCGAAACATTAACAAACTCATTAACAGCCTTGTCCCTTGGAATCCATGGATAGTACACTTTTTTTTTTATTCCCAGGAGAAAGCGTAAATAGTTGGTGTTGATTGCTTGAGAGTGAAGAAAAAAGATAGTGTTTCTTACGAATTTTTTGAAGTCATAGGAAGAAGAAAGACAAGAGGAGAATGAACTTCACCCTTCCGTTACTGAGGTCTTCAGTGATCACCTTTTACTGAAGGGGTTACACAAAGTACCCCAGCCTAATAAAGTTATTGATGCGTTGATAGTTTCAAAATCGCATATTTTAACACCCTTAAAGAAAAACGCAAATTAATGTCTTACCAATTTTAATTTTTGAAAAATTAGTTTAACATGGAGTACTGCCAGGACTCCCCTCAGTAACGGATAGGTTAATTGGGACATCATTCATAGAAGACAGGGGTGTACTGTTTTGAATTACCAAAATTTTAAAAGAACGGATGTGAAGATATCTACACTATGTCCATGACGTGCGTGAGAGGGTTTGGACAGAAAGACAAGAAAGGTCTTCGGTGGGAGAGTAGAGAATGGACGATAGAAGTAAAAGACGGCTGCGAAGTCACGGCACGGCGGAGTTGGACAGGTTGGAATTCTTTGGAAAATTGCATTGAATCCCAATCCCAACTGTTTTTTCTTTTTCTTTTTCTTTTCATTCCCTGGAACGAAGGAAGACGATAGGTCTAATGGCGTGGTCTGTAATGACAGGAAGTGAACTGTGAATGAGCGGAATCGTAAAAAAAAAGTTCATTTCACTGCACCGCTTTTTTGTGTGACGCCCTTCAAGTTGGGGGAGAGAGAACGGTTTCTTTTTTTTTCTTTTTTTTTACTTCTAACCCGTCAACCGCCACATAATATCCAGTTAGGGTCGACCTCGAACTGGGACTTTGCGGGTGGATCCGACAACCTTGCTCGTGTCTCGCTGTGGAAAACCATCCCTTCACCGGTTTTCCAAATGTGTTGGTTAGCTTAACGGTTATTGCACATATGTGGAAATAACTGGGATTTGACACGAAACGCCGTGTACTTTCTCGTTTCGGTGCTGTGTTTCGTGGCTCGTGAAGTGTAATGTAATGCAAAAAAACCCTGAGCTCTGCATCAAGGCCGTGTGAATGCGTGTGTGATTCATGATAGATTCCTCACGGCCTCCTTCTCAGGCCTGGCTTGGCTTCCATTCCCACCTGTTGGCTTCCATTCCACCTGAAGCGCCTTTTCAACGGGATCGCAAGATGAAGAGGAATTTTTTTAAGGGAACACGCAAAACCGCAGTCCCAGCTGTCTTTTTTATTTCTCTAATTACCCCCGCCCACGAAATCCATCCAAGTGTGTTAATTGGGCCAGTATCGTTAATTTTGTTTGGGCGAAGCAGTCAGGATTGGCGTTTTTGTCGCTTCACGACGCAAGAGGGAAATGCTTTTTTAAAATGGTTTTTTATGGGTCGATGCGGAAGCGGAAACGAGGAGAGGAAGTGGAACGGGATGAGATGGAAGGGATGATACTGCCTATCTGACTTTTATCGTTATCCGCATTTGAATTCTCTCTTATGAAGTAAGAAGGTATTTATACCTTTATCGTCTCACACGGCAGCATTTTATGAGTCACGAACCAGGCTTTTTTTTTGCCTTTATTTATTTCAAGGGGAACTGGGACATGATGTCCAAGCCCTCCTTTGTCAAAGAGGGTGCCGTCTTTCGTCTGTGCAATGACTTGGCCGAGTTTCCGTCTCTTCGATTCGCTTTCCTGCCCGAAACGAAAGAAAATCCAGATGGCTGAAATCGCTCTTTTTTTGAGTTAGTGTATAGCTTAGGAAAGTCAAAGCAGTCTAAAATTTACTGTAGGCCTGTAATATCCAGTGCTCCAGTGCATGTTAGGAGGCGCAGGAGGAAAGTTGATGGGGGTTGTGTTTTCTATATTTTTATGACATCCCTGCTGTTCCACGTGTACAGGTGGGTCTCGAGACTCGACTCCAAACAAGAGTGGGAATTGGACTCCGGATGGAGGCAGTGATGCCGGATCCGGCACAGATTCCGATGACATCGATCGATACCTCTCGCAACCCATCACGCCCTCCGCGTCCACCACCCGTCTCAAACATTCCCCATCGGTAATTCCCACATTCCGTATCCGTAACCAAAAAAGTCTACTGTTGAAGTCCATGATTCACCCATATTTTGGGGGTCGCGGACAACCCTGCCTCCCCTTGTCCCATATGATACGGTTGCCCAACTTTCCGTACCGGTGAGAACAGTTGTTCGGGTGACTTTATTTCAATCCATCCAGTCCCACGTTCACGCCATAAATTTATTTTATAGTTATACATTTTATTAAAATGGAATAATTTTGCTAGATTTCTGCCAGAGTTAATACCCCCCCCCCCTCTCTGGACTGTACGAAAGACTTATTGACCGAAGAAACCCAACTGGGTTGCTATTGAAGCCATGGTGTCCTAGCATTGATGCCTCGTCAAGTGTGTGGGACCACCTCTGCAAGAAATTGGAGGTTGCGCTTGTTGCGCAAGGCTCACTCGACTACTTTCATTTCGCACAAACCTATCCTCAATTTGAGGACATATTTTACTTTTATTTATCTAACAACATGATGTAACTGTAAAAAGCTGGCACATTCGATGGGATCCTTATTTGGATGAAAAATGATTCATGTCGATGTATTGATACGAAGTCAGATGGAATAAACAGACAAAAGCATGTTGATCTCCTCCCCTTGCCCCGCTTCTGCCCGTTGGTGAATGGAAACTATGCTGGCACCTGTATCGGACTCTTATAGCTACTGCATGGGTTAATGTTTTCCCTCCCAGGTGGTGTCAGACGGAAAGACAGAGACGAGTGGAAGTCCTGTGAAAATCGGCGGGCAGGTGCAAATCTGTGTGCAATTCAACGAGTCGTCGTCGTGGCTGGAGGTGCACGTGAAGCGATGCCGGGATCTGGCAGCCGTGGATGCACGCCGCAATCGTTCCGACCCGTCTGTGTCACTGGCCTCCTTTTTCCTTTTTCTTTCTTCTAACCAGACTCACAAAATCCCTTCATGTTGATCGATTTAGGTACGTGAAGGTGTACCTACTACCCGACCGGAGCAAGACGGGGAAGAGGAAGACCAAGGTGAAGAAGCACACCCTTAACCCCATCTTCAACGAAGTCCTCAAGGTTAAAAACTTCCCTTGCTTTCTGCGTCGAAGCAACGAAATGGATTCGGAAGGTGTGAGCTTTTCAGAAATTGCATACTAGAGCGTGGTGCAAGAGAAAGCATATGATCAAGGCCTACTTCCAGAGTTTACTGATAAAGTCGACCTCAACCATGACCCATTACAAATACGAGAGCCCTGAATGCATCGCGCCATGCACGTACTGGCAACTATATGGAAACAATACATTTGATTAGTCTCGTGATGATGTCTCACTTCTTACTCATTCCTGTCTGATAATGAAATTTATTCGATGTTTGGGAAGCTACAAAGTTCAGAATTTGCTCGAATGCTTGGTTAGGGTTTAACCCCCTTTTCTTGATCCTGGAGTGCGCTCCTATGGAGTTAATGTGGGAGAGTCCCAGAAAATCAAGGACAGGTGGCCCTATGACCTATGAGTTAAGCAAGTCATTTTGTTGGTCAAATAGTTATGGTCATTTGCCTCAAACAAGATTTAACTAGTGCCCTCAGGAGTAGATTTTGTTCATCAAGTCATCAAAACGACTGACCTGGAATTCAGTTGGTATGCAGTTGGAATTGAGCCTAGGTTCCTGTTTGTGTTATATGCTCAGGGGCCCTGCTCTTACTATATATAGTATTTTGTTTTTAATTGCCTTGCTTCAAAGCCAGAAAACTTGTAGTTTTGCAGATTTATTTCCCAGGGTTCACCTATGATGGGTTCATTGTCTTGACTTTTGTCACACAAAACATTGAAACAAACAAGAGGATTTTTACAAAGTTTTGGAGAATGTGTGGACTTAAGAATGCTGCAGTCATGTAAGCTCCTCTGATTTTGTGTGCATAATCACAGATGCTACCAGGTCCATCAAGAAGTTCTTGGCCTCACCTTCAAACCAAACCTACACGGATATTATTTTACTATCAATCTTCAGTGGAATGACCATCATGCTCAATGAATTGCTCTCAATGATCATGCAGCATTTTAATACTGGATTCATAAATATACTCTTCCTGCTGTCAAGCCATTCTTGCACAGTCTATTTCAGCTCATCATCATTGCTGAAACACCTTTCTCTAAGGAGAAAGATTTGCAAGCAGATAATACTCAGTTGGAGCCATGTATCCAGATTACAGTCTGGAAATGACTTTGACTGTTGGCAAATGTAAAAAAGGACCATTGAGAAAAGTGTTTTGGGGATGACAATTGGCTGAATTTGACAGTGCAAGAATGGCTTGACAGCAAGAAGAATATTTTTACACATCTGGTATTAGAATGTTGTATGATCCTTGAGAGTGAGTCATTGAGCATGAAGGTCATTACAATGAAAATTGAGAGTAAAAAAAAAAATTGCTGCTTGCTTGGTTTGTGGGTGAGGCTGAGAACTTCTTGATGGACCTAGTATGTGGTTTTTAATCCAGAGGAGTATGAAAAGGATCTTTTGTAATGCTATGTCTGGACAAATAGAAATCTGTATGTATTTGAACTTCCTGATTCTCAGTAGCATTGTTAAAATTGAAGACATAACTGGCATGCAAAATTGTATTAAGAAAGGCATACTGTAAGTAGTTTACAGACAAAGTTGTAAAGAAAATTCTGACTGGTTTGCTGATGACCCCATTTGGAGAGTCCTGGCTGGCCTACTGCAAAAGCCAATTGTAAATTCTTTACTGAGGGCTTCATTTAGTTGCAGATTCATGTTCCACTCAATGATGCACTGAGGATATTTAAATAGAGGGGGATGAAGGGCATTGCCAGAAATGTTATTGGGGAGATCTGGGGCAAAAGGCTCAAAGGGAGAAGGGTGCTGGGTTAAAGGTCTGCCCCTCCTTTGAGTGGAGTCCAGGACCCATGCATCCTGCATCCCTCTCTGTTTCTATGCCTTTGGGGAAAATCAGCTACGAAATATCCTGGGCAGGAAGAAGGGAGTATGGCTACAAAATAGTCAAGTGGTGAAGGTTACAGTCACTTTAAGGGGGATATGAGCCCTCCCCCCTGCCCTCAGATGTATCCCTGGTCCCAATCATTGGATTTCCAAATCATGTGCTGCAATTCTCATGTTTCATTTGTTCCCCAGTTTCCAGTGACATTGGAGGATGTGCAGACAAGAACACTGCTGGTCTCGGTGTGGCACTCTGACATGTTTGGCCGGAACGACTTCCTTGGTGAGGTGTCCTTGGCCTTGAAGGACATGGACTTGGCCAATCCCCTACCCCGATGGTTCTCTCTCCAGGATCGTGTATGTTTCTTGTGGCCTTATGTCTCTTGAACTCATCATTGGCATTCATCTCATGATTTTGACTAGCATTTTTATTTGTAGTTGAAATTTGTAAGTAGGTGTGAAGAATGGACATAATTTGAAAAGCTATATGAAAGGAAAAGTGGTGATGAAGATACTGATGCATTAGGAAGTGCCTAGATATACTTGACTCAGGTAATTGCTCTTAGGGACTAGAGTTACTTTACTTGTGGAACTGGCAATGTCTGGGTGGATGTACTTGATGAAGCCCAAATGAGGTAGCTCTTCCTCAACCTGCTCCCTAATGGTATGGTCCCCAGCTATGCTCTGGCATGCCTTGGATTCAGTCTCTGTCATGATTGCTGTCTTTTTTCTTTTTTTTTAGCATTTCTTTTGCTCATGGCCATAGCAAGATGGTTTGCCTTAACCATTCATTTTCAAACTGCAAGGCATCCCCCTTAGAGGCATGCAATAAGATGGAAAGCTACAAGAATGCTGGTCCTATTTAAAATCCCAACTGGAAAGAGTTATAGTTATTGTCCAGCTGGAAATGGAAACCTCAGACTCATTCCATTGGGGAGACAACTACAAAATGATGCTGGATACTGGTTGATTTCTAGCTTGAATGAACTTGACTTAGCTTGTTGAGTGACAAATGGTTTTCTGTGCTGTTTCTTGCTGGATTGCAACTATGGAAGCAGCTGGATTACAGCTGTGAATTCAATCCTACTTCAGCTGCTGGCTCTCTAGTTAAAAATCCCAGCAGGAAACAGCTAACAATACCAGTTGTAAACCAGCCAACTGGGAATCAACCTGGATCCGGTGTTTTCCAGCTGCTTTTCAGTTGGAATGGGTTTGAATGTACAGCTGTTATCCATCTGAACAATTTCAGGTGGGATTTTGATGAGGTTGGAGGAACAAGGAAGAAGTACCAGATCAAAGAAACAGAAAAAATGCTCACAAGATGGCTCCTCCCCCCTCCCAAGTTGTGCAGTTGGGCATGATTTGAGAAATTTTTTAGGGAGGGCAGAACAAAAATTGAAAAACCCCTGGTCTAAATGATCCTTAGAGGTGGGTTTGATGCATTGGGAAATTATTTGGAATATGCAAACTTCAGACTGATCATAAGTCAACTATCTCTTTTTCTGGATGAGACATCAAAATGCAATAGTTGCCTAATTATGATATAGCAGCATTTTGACATATGAAGGCATATCAAGGAGTTCAGAAGTTTTGTTCTGGGGAAACCCTTTCACTCCAAGGTGACTTAATCCCCATGTGAGGTCATGCTGAAGGCCTGCCTCTAGTAGGTATCTAGTTTTTGCTTGTAGAACTGTACACCCGTTGGTCATCCTGTTTACCACAACATATGATGGCATGCCTCAGAAAAAAAACTCATTGTTGGTAGATCTCATGGAGTTTTTTTTTCAGATGGTGAATGTGTAAGAGTCATATCTGCATGAATTTTAACATTTTTAGATCTTTTGATGTTGAGAGTGGCCTTACACAGTTACTCCTTTTTTGTTTTCATAGTTCATCTCCAAGTAGGGGAAGGTAGTTAAATAGTAGTTTTCTTTCCTTGGTATTGGAAGATCTAATATCAAAACATGTATTTGTTCCTCTTAGAAATGACATGAATGAAGCCATTCTGCCACAGCAAATAATTGGACAAAATATGTAAAGAAGTAAAAATATGAGAATAAATGTAAGGTGAGCTTACTTGAAATGAAATGGCAGTCATCACATGCATCTCTTTGATTTGCACATGTAGACACAGAGCCCGGAAGAGCTGGTGCATCAGGACACATCAAGCCGGGGCACACTAATTGTGGCCCTGAAATACACAGAACATGATGGGTCCAGTCACACACCTTCCAAGATTAGCCTTGCCTCCCTTTCCTCCCATTCCCATTCCCATTCAACAGGGAAACTCCTTATCCTGGTAAAGGAGGCCAGGGACCTCATCCCACTCCGTCCCAATGGCGCCATTGAGGCCTTCCTCAAATGGTATGTCTACCTCTCATCTTCACCTTTTACATACTATGCCATGTTTTTGGTGATCACCATCCTCTCATGCAAAGTCTCATTTGATATGATCAACATGAAAGTACAAGTGGATCTTATTCATGCCTTGTAGTTCAAAGGAAACTTCACTTTGCTATACATATCTTTCAGAAATTTCAGTAACTATGACTTTGAAAAGTTCTGTGACATCATTTATCAGCATCATCAAGGTTTTGTTCAGGTAGTGCAGCAATGCTTTAGTGCCTTCCCTTTGGCAGTTGATGCTTTTAGCACTAACTGCCAAATGCTATGGTCAATTTTGACAATTGTGGACTTGCTTAACCCTTTCAGTATGGAGTTTTCTACACCCAACTATGCCTCCCTACCAGGTTTTTTTGCTGGTGTATGCCCTCAATGCATAGTTTGGGCTTGAAATATGCAGTATCTGCAAGTTAGAGTAGCTATAAGTTACACATACCTTATTAATGCTTAAGGGCATGGTAATCACAGAAGCAGGGGTCAGTGCAGATAGGGAAGGGACCACACATGCTCGGCTGTACCAGTGTTGCTGTAGTACCAAAATACACTGCACTGTCCAATCCTGACGTTTCTGATGCATTTTTTCCTCCAAGTTTTCCAGTTTGGATTTCTCCTGTTTTATCTTCCACTTTTGTTAAATTCTCCCTTCTCATCATTCATAATAATATAGTTGGCCTAGGGCTACCAAATTGATTAGTTAATGGATTGAAATTCTCAAAAAAGGAAAAATATCATTTGTAATTAGGTCTCTGATTCATTTCTATTTATTTATTTTATCCACATATAGTAATGAGTTCTCTCTCAATGCCATTACTAGGGAAGTTTAGACAAAAGTGCAAGGGTCAATTGTGAAAGCTCAGGTGATATAATGGTATTCACAGTATTCTTATGATTTTATTCCCCTCAAATTTCCATTTTTCCTTCCAAGGTTTCAGTGTGAAGCATGGGCTAATTGAAATTTAGCATAAGTCTTGTGACAGTTTGTGGGACTGAAATGTGCTAAACTATGTGATAGATAGCAATGCTAATGCTTTCCTGGACTAAAGCCCTTATGGTAATGGAAAAAAAATGTTGGTACTCCAGTCTCATCAATTTGGAAATACTGTCATCTTGTGCTTACTTGTGCTTACTTTCATTGAATCTGAAGAGCAGCCTTTTCTAGAAGTGAATTGCTTCATTTTATGATCATAACATTGTACCCTAAAATAATGCAACTCTTAAGTCCCTTTTCACTGAAACTCTTTCAAGTGTGGCATCTTTAGCTGATCTTGGCAGTAAAAATCAACATCCTGTTAGTTGAAGAGAGTAGTGGGAGTTCAGTGACCCTTTCTCATATGTCATTTCTTTATTAAATCATTCCTCCTCTGTCCAAGCAGTGGGCATTGGAGTTCATAATAATGACACATCGTTGTGACATCCATCATGTTATTGTATCAAATTTTGTCTTTAGTTTTTGGACTTTTATCATTTATTAACTAATATATGAGAACAGGAGCTTGATATTTTCTTCCTTGAATATAAAATCTTTTAATTATTAAACATTAATATTCATGCAGCAAGTTGAGTCATTAAGAGCTATTCATACTTGGTCTCTATTCAGTATCAATGGTCTTTCTTAGATAACTTCAGGCTCTCATCATAGTGTCTTGATGGCTATTAATTTCGCTAGTTTGGACTGGTTCACCAATGACTGGATTGATTAAATTCCTTCAGAGCTGAACAAGATTGCATGGGTTACATGAAGATCTGCTTCCAAGTGATTTGCATGGAGGAAGTGATTTTTTTCACCAAGGTCTAAAATTTTCCGATCCAAAAAAAAGTGCAAAGGAGATGAATTCCAAGCTGTATTTCAAAAACATGGTGCCACGATTCATGTGAAGTAGAAGTGTGTATATAGGAAAGTGTTGGCTAACCTAAGGTGCTCATACAGGGTGTCCCAAAAGTCCCAATCTATATTTGCGATATAACAATATTTTTTTCAATGTCATACGTCTAGATAAAGTGAGGGACCTCAACAGTGAGAAGCCAGTATCAGTTTTACAAAAGTGGCCATATTGCCGCTGATAGAGAAAATCAAATTTCTCACCTGGAATTTGGAAGGAATAACTTAAGAGATTCACACTCGTTTCCAGCGTCGGTTTGGACATGCAGTTCCAACTGATAAAGCGATCAAAGAATTTGTTAACAAATTTAATGAGGACGGGGAACTCGAAAGACGAGAGTCGGAGCGGACGACCAAGAACGTCGGCAGACACCATTCATGACGTATAGAATGCATTTAAGAAAATCTCGTCCGGCGTCCTTGGAACTAGCCTTGTGAATACATTTGAAGATGAGGTGAACAGTGTTATTTGACACAGCTAGTTCCATTGGCGCACGTTGGACAGATTTTCACGGACTGCACTCAAAAGCATTCCGTACGACATGAACGGTGTCTGCCAATATTCTTGGTCGTCCACTCCGACTCTCGTCAAACGAGCTCCCTGTCCTATTGACAAAATTCTTTGATCGCTTCGTCAGTTGGACCTCCATGTCCAAATCGACGCTGGAAACGTGTGTGAATCTCTTACGAAGTTATCCCTTCTAATCTCCAGGTGACAACTTTGATTTTCCCAATCAGCGACAATTGGTCACTTATGTAAAACCGATACTGGTTACTCACTGTTGAGGTTCTTCACTTTAATCTAAATGTATGATAATAATAAAAAAATTACTGCTATATCACAAAAATAGATTGAGACTTTTGGGACACCCTGTACAATATGATTGAGCTTGCACCGCGCAACAATTCGAGCAGTCGTGGAAATTCACTGGATGCAGACCTTGAAAAAGCAGGGGGTGTAAAACCCTATGCGAAATTGATCGAAGGTAAAGAAAATTTTTTTTTATGATTTGCCTTTTTTTTCGCAGCTGCCTGTTGAAACCGACGACACTCTCGCCAGGAGCAGGGCGGTTCCATGCGTTGTCGGAGCGGACCTCGAAGCAACGGAGTGCGGCAGTGAAGAAATCTGTGAACCCGGTGTGGAACCACGAATTCAGCTTCGAGGATGTGTCCCTGGCGGACCTCCGACCCCGAATCCTCGAGCTCACCGTCCACGACCACGACCGACTAGCCAGCCATACCCTTCTGGGTGGGGTGCGCTGTGGGTTGGTGGACCAGTCGGGAGAATCGGAGCGAAACTTGTGGCTGGAGATGCTGGAGCACCCTGGGCTCTGGGTCCAGGCATGCTTACCTCTCCGATTCTTCGAAAAATAATACGCGAGCGATCGTGTCCGTCCCCGTGATTTGTGTCCAACGAGTGATTGCGAAACGCGTTCCAAACTCAACTGCCACTGTTTCCTCTCGTTTTGTGTCATGGATTAAAGAGTTGCCTGGTATTTTTTATTCATTCCAAAATTTCCTTCATTTTGCATTTTTCCTTTTAGCAATAGGTTAGTCAGTGCTTTATGACTCGGAAAGTGGTAGTACCAGCTTGAGGGAAGTGTGGTTCTTTCATGCAGTGCTTATTCCGTATCATCGAGCGCCATTTCTACAATTCCTTTCTTGGAGATATGAAGCTACTCACCGATGTAATTTCTTGGACATGATCCTGATGCTCTTGGGAATGTGAACCCTTGTTCACAACTCGAGAACATTACTGATCCTCTTCACCAGAGCTACTCGTGGGTAGTGCAGGAAGAGAATGACGAGAACAATGTCCAGTTTGCACTTTTCGCATGGTGCCATATAGGGGATGTGGTGGTCTCTCGTCTCCAATCTTACTGACGTTTCCATTGGTTGCTTTTCTTCCAAGAAGGTCCTTCCTCTCTGTCCGTGTTTTGGCTTTGAACGAACGAAAGAAACACGAAAACTAATTACATTAGCCCTGCCATCGTTATCCTACGCTGTGATGCTTGCGAAAATCTCGGCAGCTACACTTACTGACTGACAGAGGAAAAAAACAAAGGGGAAATATTATTCTGCATCCCAATGCCGGATTCCCGATCAAATCTGTCTCCAAATAAGGGAGGCAATCAATTGAATAGAGGAAAGGAGCCCTTGGAATCTGTAAGAATGACAGGATTCTCTTTATGAGCATGGTCCTGCTGAAACTTTCGGTGCAGTCAGGTCTGTTTCAGAAATCTCGTGTAAACAATGGTTAGTTTTAGCAATGATTGCCAGTAACAACCACAGTATTTTTATTTACTTACATCTTTGGATACATTGTGAAAGTCAACATGATGTGGGTTTTGACAAAACCCAAGTTGTTGGACATCAAAGGATAGTTCGTGAAATTGCGTTCACGTACATGTAATCAGAAAAGATAGATCTATATACTGAGAATTACAGCTTCCGAAAGGTGGGTACCTTTGCAGACTAATCCCTTTTTCTACTAGTAACGGCTCGTACTCTATTTATTTCAAGAATTTTATTTTTGTAACTTGCCTTCTTTCTTCTTTTATCTTATTTCTGTTTCTGCTTCACCAGCTCCGCCTTAGCGGCAAAACAATGGACAAAAGTGAGGGAACACAGAGAGGTCCCCTCACTATTTTTGGGGTTTTTGATAGAGACCACCATATAAGAATCCTCGTTTCTCAGCCTCTACTGTTCCAATTCCTATTCTGAAAAAAGACATTGGTCTGTGAGGGCGTGCTCTTTATTCAGGATAAGTTTGGTGATAAACTCATTATTCCGCATTAATAAAAACAAAAGACGTCATGAGAAGTCTGTAGTTGTTACAGGTTATTGCGAGGAAATTAAATGAGTGCCAGAATGGCATTCAGCTGACTTTGCCCACAACTTCAGTCCATCTCATCAGGATTTCACAATCCATTGACTGGAGAAAGCGAACAACTTGCTAGAAAATGGAAGCAGTGCTAAGTGTGGAGTGGTAGTGGATATGCCAAAGTTCAGAACAACAGCTAACCTCAAGCCGTCTACCATGGAAGAATCATGTTCTAGTGGGATCCGTGCCAGAAAGACCTTCCCGTGGCAGCGGAGACAGGATTGCTAGCAGCAGATCTCGCGATCTCCGTATCTTGCAGTGTTGCTCGTCATGCTCTCCTTCCACATCTCAACCTTTCTGCCACACCCTCCGTCATTTCCGTCTCCGAAAGTCTGCCCGCTGCTGATGTGGGCTTGTCCAGTTTGTTGGCTCATGTCTCGAGGTCGGGCAGGATACAGCATTACGGTAGGTATAACAAAGTCGGGCTTTCCCAGGCTCCTCACGGGGACGTCATGATGTCTACTGGAAAGTAAGCAGATATAGATCTAGAAAATGCTCGCATTTCCCAGCCCCATCGGAGGAAACTGATAGCCCTCGCCTGAGTATACTCATAGGCGAAGCATTAACGATGACCTATAGGTCATCGTTGATTCTTGTAACAGCGATATTTGTTGGGGGGAAGTGCAATCCTGATACTTTTTTCACGAAAGGTGAAGTCAACAGGAGACAAGCATGGATTCCTAATGGATTCCTATAAAGATAATTGCGAAATTAGCCTTAAGTTGCAACTTAGTGGAATGCATGTAATGGCTTCATATATTCCCTAGGTGGGAGGAAGTCCTCTTTTATCCAATAATTTACGTGTCATTATTTGAACGATTGACAGAAGCAATTAGCGATACAGGGAGAGAGTAAGGAGTTTTGGTTACCCGTTCTCGAGAGGACGGCAATGGATGTAGGACGACTGATGTCACTGGTGACGTCACCAGCAGTTTTAAAATGCGTGAGGAAGACGTCTAAGACGTGGAGGGGCTCTTCAGCCGTTCTCCCAGGAACGTGATCGCGACGCAAGATCCACCAATCAGGAACGACTTGATAGGCGCGAGAGCTTCGGTACAACGCGTAATAGTCGCGTGATTCGTTTAAGTCAGTCATCCAGGAAGGAAAGCTACTATTGATGGCGAAGCAGCTGAAATTCAAGGTACAGTATGTCCAGGTTGGGCTTCTAGACAATTGTCTCGCGTCTGCAGCAAGGGTTTCCCGACTAATAGAAATGTACGTTTATGTACGCAAATATCCCCCAGAACAGCAACTGACATGTCCTCTTCGCCATCAGAAAAGTAGGATGCAACTCGGACATGAACTTCGTTTACTTTGCCATGAGAGACGGACAGAAGCATTATTAGGAATTAGCATAAGGAAGCATAAAATATGCTGTTGACGATAATGAATGATGGGAGAATGAGACAGATAAACTCCGGTCGCAGTCAAGGGTTGCAACGTCTACATGCGACCATGATGAACAGACAAAGGAATCAAGAACATTAGTCCAGTAGGCAAACTGAAACCTTCATTCCTATAGTGAAATCTCTTCTTAAGGAAAGAAAATTTATGTGCAGTAGATCAAAACAAGGGGTAAATGCATTACATTTGGATATCTGGGGATTTGTGCGTTTACCAGATTGTATCTTAGCTGTGTATCACTGAGTCGATAATGCCCTTAGATTGGATGTCGTTTGAACGCCATCTGCGGTGAGATCCGTGGATGTTACTCTTCGTTCGATATATGGAACGCGTAGCCAAACTGCCATTAGAAAATCTAGAACTTGAACGCCTAGTAATACGTTCGCATCCCCGTCCTCCTGAAAAACGGCAACCAAAGCTCTCTAGCAGCTACGATGGTAACTCATTTTAAAAATCAATACAGAGAATTTTTCGGACAACCCTCGTAGATGGGACTTGGACCCCCTTGAAAATTCTTCGAAGACAACCGGGAATAGGTTTGACATTAAGTGTGATATCTTTGCTCAGTGGTTCGCAGTTCCTCAGAAGTCAACTCTCAACACCTCTACAATAAAAGGTTTTTCATCTGCACTGGTAGTAGTACCAGCTGTACAGGGCAGCTCTCTGACACCAAAGGCGTAAGGCTGCCATCTACTCTGTGGAAGAAGAGCTAGAAGCATTTGCATTTCATCATCAGATGTCTGAGTTGTCGAGTCCCTCCTTCCCTATCTCCCTCCCCCACCCCCTCCGACTGCCTCAGGCAAGAAGACCCGGAGGCTTCTCTGACCAGACACAGTCTATGAATGGAAAGTGCGTGTCAAGGGCGTGTGCTCTGGTCCTCTTCCCTGTCTGCTGTGAAAACATTCACTCCCAAATGTGTCGCACAAAAAGAGTGACACACGTTCTCCTCAGGTGTTCTCGTTACTCACCTCATTCGGGTGAGTCCTCGTGTTTCCTCTGCAGGATTTTTTCGATGCTTGAGTTGTTGTACACAGTCTCGCTTATCCTTGTGTTGTGATGGTGTCATATACAGGTATTTGGTTGTATGGTTGTAGATTACCAATATCAAGTTATTCTCACATGGTCAAATAGGTTCCTGAACTTGAACCTGTTGAAGCAGTCGCCTAGATCTCTTAGTAATTTCTCGCAGTATTTGCAGTCACACTGCATACATTTTAGAGAAGAAAAAAGGAGATGAGGGCATTCGAAACCCAATTCAAGAATGAGGATTTTAAAACTTGTTATTCAGCTTTATCCAGCCAAGAAAGACCAGGACTCGGACCTCCTTCGGCAGGGAATATTGCTTCTCAACCACGCAGAACAGTATAGTTCAAGGCCTCGGTCGTTGAGGTGGCCGCTGAAGTGCACAAGTGGCTTCTAGCCCTTTCAGCGTCAAAAGAATCTCTCAGCCGTGGTAAGAGTAGTTGTAATATTCTTAGAAAGATCAATGGAACTTATGTAGAATATAATTCAGAAGAATTTATTCCTATTGAATCACAGCTTGACATCAAACCTAATCCAGTTACTTCAATCTAAGATATACCAGATCACCGATCGGGCTTGTCGTCCGATGTTTCACCTCTATGAGAAAAATATTAACATTTTAAAAGCAACTTTAAAAAATGTAGTAGCATTTGTATAAAAATTGAGTTGGAGATTTCCTTGTAACAAAATATTTCTTTTTGAATAATTGTTCTATCGAGTAGTTTGCACGAAATCAACGTCTGATCTGATTTGATTGTTTTTCTACCGAAATGTGTTTCCCTGTTCTAATTTCTCACTGGGACTAATTATGGAATCAGATGCTTTAGTTGACCAATCTCTACAACATCAACTGTGACTGTAAATACCTTGTATTGAAATGGTATAAATCAAGAAATAAAGCATATAACAAACGAACGAAGTTTACTTAATATAATAATAATTATGGCTGTCAATTCGATTAATTTAATCGACTGATTAGTCAATTAAAGTATTAATAGCGATTTAAAAATTTAGTCGAAAATAATTGAATTTTAATCGACCTTCTACTCTCCCCCTTTATGCCTATTTTTTCCCCTCTTAATTTTATATCTGATATAATGTAATTTTATTCAATTAATCGAATTGACAGCCCTAATAATAAAACTAATTAACAGATAAGATTCTTACATTTTTGTACATTTATCTTTATAGACGACTATGAAGACTAGCTCTTTCCCATAATGTGACAATGCGTTGATTCTCCAAACCTACCGTAATTATACCGAGGCTGCGTCGAAGAATCATTCAGCTCTCGACCATGTTTTCCCTGTAAGCCCCCTCCCCCCTTCTCGCATGGTACCACGAACTGATTTCCCTCCTTCATGATGTTGTGGTATAACCCATGATTCAGACGACACCCAAATCGCCTTGCAAAGAGTACTGGTTATGGAACGATGAAGTTTTCCTCTTAATATGCCAGCAGACGACGCGTGATCATTCTCTACCTCTCACGACTCTTACTTTCTTTCACTTGCTTTGACGTTTCTTCGCGTGCTTGTCTAGGGGTGCAAGGGGCAAGAGTTATCTGCCGCACAATTCAATATATATTTTTTAAATTTATCCTTTTCGCTTTTATGTCTCCTATGTCTCTCTTTAGGTTATGGTATCTTCTCCAAACACCCCAGTTATGGGAACTCGTTGGAGAGTAAAATACTAAACTCCCATCGGCTGTAAATGAGATCCGGTTTTCTCCACATCCCCAAGGTAAAGGAACTTCAAATATCAGGGGTGATTCAAAGAGGTAGGTTCAGACGGCGTTAAGCACAGTATGCTCAATTTCACTCCTCCAAATGCTCGAGAGGAATACTAGTAGGTGGATTTTCAACCAGGGAAGGGGTTGAAGCTGGGAATAGGCGCCACCATGCCTGTTGATAAACTAACTCCTTTCGCATGAAACTACTTCCGGAGGGGGGAGGGGTAGGAGACAAGACACATCCAGAGGTGGCAACTGCTGCCTCATTTGTGTTTCTCAAAATTTTTTCGTCACCAAGCGAACTACCAATAAAAAATGCCATAGAATCCTACTTTTTTCTTTCTATTATGCATAGGTAAGTGATATAAACCAAGAAGATAAATCAAGTATATTAAATTACTTTTTCTACCTTGGTCCGTCTAGGACATTTAAATCATCCCAAATAGGAAGAACCGTCTTCTTCGGACGCGAAAAGCATTCTACAGTATTATATTGCCGCTGCAAATCATCCTTTCGAACGCGAGAAACGTCGAACGTGGATTTTCAGCCATGCAGAATGCATAAGGTTAGACACCATCATTCGAAGGATATAATAAATTCATCATAAATTACGCTCTTCAATGGAGGAATTTCACTCCCCTTAACGAGCTAGTACAGAAACAGAGAAAAAAAAAACCGTCGCACCTGCCTATATACAGCTATAGATGGATTCGGCAATTCTGTGCAGCTGCATTTCTGCAGTATCAACTTTCGAGACATAACAACTTCTCAAATCTCTCACGATTCCTAGGAAGCAAATATGCAAGAATTGCCTAGCTAGATCATAGGCGTCGAGCACACGGAAGCAAGGGAATGCGTGCTCCCCAAGGATATTAAGGGGGGGGGGAGGGAAGAGAGATGTAATGCCTCCCAAGATTGACCAAAGTATACCAAAAGTATGGCACTTTGAACATGGGAAACAAAATGTTATGTTACAAATATAAACATAATAATTTTCTTATCGGTTTAGTGGGCCCACTGATGGATCCCTCGCACCACATAGGGCGACTATGTGGAAGGGAGAGGACACAAGCGCGCCAATTCAAAAGGGGGAACGTGGACGGTGGTATAAGGACTCGACAGTGGGTGTTTATACTTTATCGTGGTCGTCCCAAACCTTCTATGTTAGGTCTGGCCATTATGTACGGAATATTTCCAATGCAAACATCTGCATTCTTAGGAGTAATCTTAAAGGTTGCGTACGCAAGAGGGGATTGGGGATGGAGGGAAAAAATGCTACAAAATTTGCGAAAAATTTTCGACATTTTCTTCGTGAAAAATTGTATTTAATTTGCTAACGTATTTTTGGGACACCCTGTATATTGTTTATGTGGAGCCAGTCCGTCTCTGCCTGACATCGTCTGTCTAGCCGAGACGAACCTGTTCCTATCCTTAAAGAATAGATGTCGTGGGCATCGTCTCATCATCCTCTGGAGTTCTAGACTCTAGAGGAGTAGGCGTGTAAACATACTGCCAAGATTTCCTCCATCACAGATAACTTCCATCCTTCGATTGCGTTCCGACTTCTACAGTTACATTCTGGCATACGACAGTGATAGTGTTACTGGGCAGCAGAGTCGCCTCCAGTGGCCGGTGACTAGGAAAGGACTGATAAGATTGCCGTTTCGCGAATGGAGAAATTAGAGTAAAAGAAAACTGCCATCTAAAGCTTATTTTAAGGGCTCTAGAACTACGCAACCAACGAAGAGTGCGGAACAGACCTAGAATTGGAAATAGCCTTATTTTCACCCTGAAGGAGAATGGAGAGTATAAATATATATTGGGATAGCATTTGATCACGGGTTTCGAACCTTGGATGAAAATTCAAACTTTCACGAACACTAGCTAGAGTCGGGCTAGAGGAAGGCATTGGTTGCCGTTAATGTCATGTTGTGCAAGTAATTCACTGTTGAATAAAAACATATTCAAATATGCTGCATCCCCTGTAAAATTAAATAAATAAGAAATCCCTTCTATTAGAAACAAATAATCCAGTTAGGAAAATCCAACAGTCCCAATGGAATAGCTGGATTTCCAAAAGCAAGTTGTAAATACACGGTGTTCACAAATTCTCTTTACAACTTGCAAGTCTTATTGTTTCGGAACTAATAATGATAGAAGATCAAAACTAAAACCAAAATCTGCAGAAATACGTCAAGTTTTACCTTGAGGTTCTCAATTTAGTTTCCGCACGTGATGCGGTACACATCCCAGCAATATTCGATTTTTATGCTGAATTCCCTCCAGCATATTTGTTTCCACCTTGGACACTTCCACTATGATCTGATTTTTTTATTCTGCGATGCTGATTGGCAGGGAAGCTTGGTACACATTGTCTCACAATGTGAACAAGCACATACAGAAATGCAGAGAGGAGAGATCTGGCGATCATGGAGGTCAAGCGAATGGACCTCCACGACTGATCTAACGTCCTGGGAATTTTTGATCCGAGAAACATCTCACTGCATGATAAAAATGTGTAGGAGCGCCATCTTCCTGAAGGACGATGTTATCCCCCCTGTCCTCATCCATTTGTAATACTAGAAAGTTATCGAGCATGTTCAGGTTCACTTGAGCAGTAGCACGTGCTACTTCAAGCTTCAAGCCACAAAACGCATCTTGCTTTCTGAGTGCCTGTAAAAAGACCATTTTTGTTGATTTGACTCATGCGCCGCCAACGGAATGAATGTGACCTTGGTATTTAGACGGCACAAAACTTGGTGTTCCTGGATATTTTAGTTTTGGTTTTACTATTTGGCGTAATTAGTTTTGAAGAGATAAGACTTGCAAGTTATAAAGAGAATTTGCGAACACCCTGTATGTCCGTCCTGGTGAATTTTTCCAGATATATCCTGATATAGATATAAACAACTTGATATAAATTTTCCTGATATAACAAGGAATCAGATTTCCAAATGGAAGCAGGAAAGCTCTTCCAGCCGGAGTTCCAGTTGGATGCTGAGGAAAGTTGCTTATTCATAGCCATAATTTCACATTCGTGCATTTGGTTCGGTTGTAAGCTATTTCGGGAGTTCCAGGTGGAAAGTACTGATATAGAATGACGCAGGTGCCGAAAAGAAGTAAACATTTCTCTGGAGATCTGTATGGCTTACCAGCTTAACCCATTCCAATTTTTTTTTTCTGATATCCGATGGGCGGGAAGTATCATTTATCTCAGTAAAATGTGAGGAAAGATTGACTTCTTGCAAGTAGCTTTTTTTTAAACACCATTCTTTGAGGCGCTACTACTCAAAATGCTTTTACTTTATTGTTCTCATCTTAGTATTAATACTTAGTTTCGGCGTGCGTGATTGTTTCAAAATGATTTCTCAATTCCATCACCAGTATACACTACTCACCAAAACTACAAAGTTTCTGTCTAAAATATTTCATACTCTAGCTGATAACTAGCCCTTAAAAATGTATCAATGCCACTTTAAAATCTCTATTTCGTTCGTAAAATGATTCAGACAAGTCGATTTCATTACTTTACTGCAATCTTATCGCAATCAGAACATGAACAATGAAATAGCAAAATAATAGGTGGTGCCCTCTATGCCTCCCATTGCGATTTCGCACATTTCTGCATCCTACCAAGCAATGACAGCAAATAACTTGGAATGTCATTCCAGACGTCGCTAAGAGCTTCGAACATGTCTTGTTTGTTCCTATAGTGTTTCTTGGTCACTATATTGATGAGATACGTTCGATTGGATTCATCTCTTGACTCCGTTCCCTCCAGCGTAGGACATCGATGCCAATCTCCTTCAGATTTCCCCTGAACCGTCTGGAATTGTGGATTGGAGCGAGACCGTGCTGAAGAGTGGCCTCAGCAATATGGGGGAAGAGAGTCGTCGCTTGCTGATATGATCCTTGATCAGCTGACAATATCGCTCTGTCGTTACATTCTCCTTACATCAAACTTGGTCACTGACACCTTGGTAGCTGATGATTCTTCTCTTCATAATACCTCTACCCCCTTATTTGACAGTCCTCTTCAGACAGTCTTTGGGAAATCGTTTCGCATCTCTAATCGTCTTCCGACCGATGAAAAAGCAAGTAGGACCGCGACTCGTCATTAAATTCAAGCAACACTTCACTGCGCCTCGTCCTGGTCGGCATGCCTCCGCACACACTCATGTCAATCTCTCATTTTCCTCACAGTCAAGGAGAGTTTCTTGGTTGCTCTGCTTCCCTAAAAGCCTTTGTCCTTCAGATTCCGGCTCTAGACTTTTAGTTTGCGTAAGACTGTCGATGCGGGTGGTGGTATTATTATGGCATTATTAGTCTTGAACGCAATTAAGGAAACCCCGCATAAGATGGAAAGTAGGCTTCGACGCCCTTGTTAAACGCTGGAGAAAATGCGTGGAACGTGACGAAGGTTATGCAGAAAAATGGAACATGCATGGGTAACATGGATAAACTCTTGTGTTCAGTTTGAAACTGATGTCTGTAAATAAATTCCAAATAAATTCAATAACATTACTTTTGAAAACACCCTCGTAAATATCGATTACTTTTGCATCACCCTGAACACTGATTCCCTTAATCTAAAGAGCCCTCCTAACCTAATCTATTGATAGCTTCATTACCTGGCCTGACCCAACCCAACACGACTGAACCAGTCAAAACCTGTTCCAGTCGTAAAACTTCTGTGAAAATCAGATCGCCACTCAAGGTTGCACGCGTAGTACCTCGCATCTTTGGGATTCAGGGCTGTCGGACGTCCGCTTTGGAATTCTCAGAGTCGCAATTAACCCAAAATCTAATTTTTATTCTCTCTTTTCCTCCCTTTTTCTTTTATTCCATGCTATCGAGATCAGTTGTCGCACTAAAAATGCACTATAGGGCATGCTAATGCCTTGCAAGGATCAAATCAGAAAGAATCGAAACCATGGTATTTCAGATATAAGTTCCCACCCTCAAAACTCATTCGTAGGAGGTGAGGTCCCGTAGGATTCAGGAGGTCCGAATTTGATACATTCCCTTACTTCCCGAAGATCGCCTTGTCTACCAAGATCATCGGTAATAGTGTGAGATCCGATTTTATGAAAGGACGCTTGTGTGTTTGGGGACTGCGCTTATGCAGAGCATGAGAATTTCGTTTAACTCTTTCGCTGCGGCTGTCGCATTTTTGAAACGGTGGTGTTACCACGGAGAGACGGAAACTCCAGAAAATTCTGCAGGCTTGGGGGACGGGAAAACATACAAGGGTGTATCAGAAAGTAAGGTTACCATGCTTGCTGGGACCAGTTGGTGAGGTTATTTTCAAAACCATTATTGTAGGTACGTTAGGCATTACAAGGATGGTTGGTATTCCTAAGGGAAAAATGCCCTCTGGTGCGTGTTGCATATGGGTAGTGGTAATTTGAAAATGGTGACACGACAAGAAACGTGGTCACGCGAAGAAGTTCATAGTGTAGTTAGATTTCTGTGGGTAAGACGCATACCAACGGCGGAAATTCATCACCAACTGTGATTGTCATTGTCGTGATGTCATGTGTGCTTCCATACGATAGGTCAAGTAAACTAAATTAAGTTAAGCAGCTATAACACGTACAGAGTCCCCTGTCCTCTTGGACATCTTTCCAGGCTTGCGAGATTGTCCTCTGCCTTGGAAGAGCTTGGACGGCTGCTTGACTGTTCATCAGTCACTCTCGTCCGTCCATTCTGAATCCACTGACACCATCCAACAACTGCTTGTCGGTACATTACATGATCACCATACACGTCGACAAGTTGGCGATGAAATTCCGCGGCTGGCAAGTCTTACCCACAGAAATCTGGTTATAGTCTATCCGGTCCAACGTAGCCACGCCGTGCATTGCCTGTTTTATGGTAGCTCATTAATTTTGTGTTGTCATCAGCCTGTCAAAATGTCGGAAAGGGACTCGAGGTTATCAGTGACGGACCTAGGTGTTCCTGGCACTCGTCACGCATCTTATCAAGATTTCTAAACCTAAACCCATACATACGTGATGCCCCCCCCCCCCCCCACTCCTCAGGAGCGTCGCGCCAGTGTCTGGCGGAGGGGTCAAAGGGAAATCACCCTCTCCCCTCGGGGGAGAGGAAGATGGATGGCATTTAACGACTCCTTTGAGGATTAAGTGTGGCAAAGTTGGACCGGATAGACTATACACTAGGAACTTCTTCGTCTGACCACGTTTCTAGTCGCGTCACCATTTTCAATTTGTCACTGCCCATATGCAACACGCATCAGAGTGCACTTGTTCTCAGGAATACCACCTTTGTAATGCCTGCCTAACATACCTACAATATTGGTTTTGGAAAATAACCTCACCAACTGGCAGCAGCAAGTATTATAACCTTACTTTCTGATCAGCCCTCGAAAATTCCGCAGCGAAAGAGTTAAGGGAATTGATGAAAATATAGCTCTAGGATCTCCAACCTCTTTACTCAGAGCAACTTCAGCGGATCAGGGGGGGTATTAGCGGGGGCAGCAGCTCGCGAGAGACACGTTGCAAGCCCTTGCTATACTTACAACCCGTCTTGCAAGAAAACCAAATTAACGATTTTTGGAAAAACCAAGCTCAGCCTATAGAGCTTCTTTTCCGTGTGGCGATTGAACGCATGTTCATACTACAGCCAAAACAACTGAATCTATTAGAAGAAATGTCGTACCCATGGAGTCGTCTTGCCCTGGGATACCCTTTGATTGTCTAAAACACTCCATTCTCAGTTCTAACGGACTGAATATGTAATGAAAAGCACATATAAATGAAAAATCAGCAGACACCGTCAACACAAATCCAAATTACTACTGGAATATTTTTTATATTTGAGGTACCAATTGCTTCGACTAATCCTAGCAGTGGGTTCTTTAGCGATGCCAATAACTGGAATACAGAGAACTCCAAGGTGATGTAAAATAAAGGAGAAAATAACACTATATGCGGGGCCTTGAAACCGAACTTACAATTCTATCTCGATGATAGAAAGACAAGAGTCGACTTGATTGAAGCCCACAAAGCGCGTTCACCATCAACTGAGCCATTCAGGCAATGGGAAATCTAAGCATTTCCCCTGCATAAAGTCATTTTATGAGTCCCGAATATCAATCGGCACGTCAGCGCATATTCCTTTTCCTCAATCCCTTCCCGTTACAAAATGCGCCTTCACGTATTCCCCTTTGAGAGCATATGGGAGAATGAAATTGGACATGCTTCTTGCTCTCTGAACCAGGGATAACCACAAGAGAAAGGGGAGGGGGGGGGTAGATGGGACCATGGCCCCCACACCCCGAGGTGGTGGGTGGGGATAACGCCGTGGAGAGACATGAAAGGAGAAAGATACACAGGGTGAGCCAAAAAAACCTTCGGTTATCTTTATCACCCAACAGCACTGGTCCCCAATGATGTCAACAGAATTTGTCACATGACTTTCACCCAAATAGATAGAGTATAAGAGATGGCGCTGGAAAAGTTGGTACCATGCCGCGATGACAGCTAGTGAATGCAAGAGGTCGCCTACTCGCCATAAGCGAGTGAATGGACGTCACCTGGAGCACACCTTGTAGGGTACTGGTAAGTGCACTTTTCAAGTGCTACCTCTATTACAATGTGCGCAACTGCATCGGAACGACGGATCGGACTTTAAATCTTTTGACGTCAGTGGAAAGCAAGATAAATGTTCCATATAGAGACCTTATTGTGATATTTTCAAACTCTCGAGAAACTACGCTGTGAAGTGTTAAAGATAACCTTTTTTTTTTACCCACCCTGTACATCCCCATACAGTATGGTCCTGAGTTGCGTGAGAAGACTAAGGGTGGATTTTTGAGCAGAGAACTATCCGATAATGCTGCTTTATTCCAAGGAAAATAGTAGTTAGTAGTTCAAAAATCCACCCTAAGGCGTAGAATTTAAAGTCACGATTGCGCGTTCTAAGCAATCGCAGGGAAAATATGGTCGACATTTCATCGTAACTACCAAGTAATTTCGGGGAGGCCTAAATGATCTCAATAGGATAATCGATTCGCAGGGATACCATCTTCTGTCACCCCGGTTTCCAAAGAAACCATGAACTAGTGGCAGCATTACCAGGAGGGCTGCGTTCCCTATCCCCCCCCTCTCCTTTTCCCAAAAACAGGATTGTATGGAAAAAAAAATAAACTGGGTAGAAATATAACTACAGGGTGTCCAGAAAACATCTAGTAAACTAATTATTATTTATTTATTGGTTGCATAGATGGGTTTTAATTTAGCCTTCAGCCTTTTTCAGTCAATCTGAATGATTTTCGGACACGTGTCGCAGATGCATTTCAAGCAATACCACAGCACCTGGCTACTTCTGTTTGCAGATCGGTTAAAACTCGGTGTGTTAATGCGGAAGACCGACATTTCGAGCACCTGTAGAATTGATGAACTAAACCAAAGACGCTTAATTTGTGACTTAACTTGTGACTGCTAATTAGTTGACAGTGTTAGCGTTTTATTCATAATATATTCCGAATTATTTCGCGTACACGACTCGAATTTTTACTAGGTATTTTCTTGTCCCCCTTTTGAATGAGCATGAATGACCTAGCCTGATACCCGGGGCGGGTACCCCAAAGTTCTCTGGGCAGGTATCCGGTTTCCCCCTTCTCCGAACTCTGGGCGCTCCTGCTCTGAACACAGAATCACTACAGAAAATTCTATATTTAGGAAGTTCTATATCGGATGAGGGGGAAATCAGGATTTCGTTATCAGGTGTGAATTTCATTTTGATCTTTTTTATTTTTCTCATCCCCCCCCCCACCGCCCCCTCGAATACCCACAGCTGAGGGTGGGGGGGGGTGTCTATGAGTTAGCCTAACCTAAAGAAAGTTATGGGCTTATAGAGAAAGATACGTGCACTTTCCGTTGCTGATGATTCGAAGTGAAATATGGAATTAACTCCCCCCCCCCCCCCGTTCCCAAGTCCAGCCCACCGGCCATCGAACTCCCAAGGGTGAATGAATATAAATTTTATTGTAACTTCAACTCGGTTATTATCTGCCATTTCACTGGTCATCATAGACGCCTCTTTGGGACCAGATGCCATCAGAGAAGCTTCTATTGGCTCTCATAATAAGGTAGCATAGGAGTCTATGCATTTGGAATATCCAACGCATTCTATTCTTTTGTACTCTGCAAAAGACTGAACCTGTTCCTGAATGCTTACTCTAGTTGGAAAGTAAACATTTTGAATGCGAATGTGACCAACTATCCTTCACTAAACCTGCAAATGGGCTTCGAGCGATCCATCATTGTGCGTTTTACTCTGCGACGGCTGAGAAGCAGCTCTGGTAAATTACAGGACACCACAATCCAGACTGAGCGTGGTACATACACCGAGGTTTCTATGGCAACTGCAGGCAGACTGAAAGAGGAAAAAAAAAAGAGAAAAACTGTTTGCAGAATCTGCCATTTTACCATGGGGGCACTATGAGAATTGCAGGTGAAGATCGTTTACGGTTCTACTGTTAATATAAGAAAATAAAAAAAAGACAAAATAACTACCAAAACAAGGAGGACGTCTCCTTCGCTAAAAAAAAAAATGAATATATCTAGGCCATACAGCGCAAACTTTTCTGCAGACTTCGGTTCATTAAAGGCTCCATGCGTTCAAGCCTTCCTTGGCCACCTATCGATTATATCCTTCTAGTGCGTAGCTATTGGTAGTGGTTTGGCAGTGAAAAAACGAATTCAGAGGTCTGGCTTATGAGATGAAACTCCCGTTTGCAATCTTACCAAAGGATCAGAAAAAAACAAAACGAAATCTGTAACGTAATTGCAACAGAATAGAAATTGAAACTTTAACTGAAATGAAATTAGCGGAACAGGAACAGAAGCACAAACGAAATATTTGGAGTTGGAACAAAATCAATTTCGGTTACCTAGTGCTGGCTCGTCAGACTAATCGCGATCAGTCTCTAGGCTATTGGCGGGAATCGCTATTGTCTGGGGATTGGGCACATGTGAATCCTGCAAACGCCCCCCCCCCCCCGCAGATCGCCCAAGTTCCTTCATGGATGAAAAGGGAGAAATGCAGGCGATAAATTTCCTTTCCCGGCCTTTTTCCTGCCTCTCCGCTTCTAGGAAGGAAGTCATAAACATCTAAAAGAGGAAGGGGGAACTATAGACACTCTGGTCATCCGTATACATTGACAATCCATTCAGCTATTGTATGTTATCTATCCCCTTTCCACTTCGAGTTCGGGAGGGTTTTTTCTTTTTTTCCCCTCGCCATTCTCTCTCTCCGCCTTTCGAACATGAATATGCGAGAATCCCCCTGAGGATTCGGGGGGGGGGGGGCATATGAGACCTTTAATGGGGTCATCAACATCATCCTTCCTCCTCCATCGCTGAAATATGACTCCCTGTTGGACACAAATTTATACAAATTTCCCCTCCCTGGTGTTCCATTTGTATCAATTTCTTTCTTTCCCCCCTCTCTTTTCATCATCTACGAACACTAAGGAAGGTTCGGGAAGAGATCCTCGTGATTGGACCCCCACCCCAAAAAGGGCGATTTGTCCTTGGAATGAATTGCTGCGCAGTGTCGTGCTGGGTCGACTCCGCCCTTGGTTCACCTCCCACTACACTGAGAGAGAATCAGGCGACTCCATTTCATGCCATATAGATAGGATGAATCCACGAGGAATCAGATTCTCCAATTAAAATATACTGTACAGTATTCTGTTTGAATCGCCGTACTATCGGCCAGGAATTATTTTTCTATGTAATAAATAAAAAATGTTGGCTTTTCCAGTTTTATTTGGTATTCCTCTGAATTTCATTATTTTGAAATGATTTTGCAAAAAAAGCTTTCTCGGGAAAATTCATAGCTTGCATATTGATACGATAGTCATGATATTCTTAACCTCGAATATGATCGCGTTCGCGCACTTTCTTGACGAGCCTTTCGATATCTCTTGGAAAGTCATCAAATAAGCACAGTCACAAGCGACTTTAATTATGACGAGGCAAGCCATGCCGTAATGGATGCTATTTCCGGCCAAGGAAGTTGTATTGTTTCTGCCATACTCAATAGCAGAAGAGATCCTTCAGCATTTTCTTGTTCAAAAACTTTGACATCAGTCAATGATTTCCTGGTGAGGAATGCTGGCAAGTTTTCCGGAAAACTTGGTCTATGGTCCGCCCTTGGAAGGGGGAAGAGGGAAGTCCGACCATGATCATTAGACGAAGAAAGATTCTCATTCTTCTTCTCTTCTCCTGTCCCCCTGCACTCCCTTCCAACAAATGGACTTCGATATGGGGAATGGGAAAGGGGAACCGGCAGGGCATGTTCGCCATACCATGTCGTTATGCAAAACGATAACAAAACTACATGTTCATCCATTGCAAAAATCCCCAAGGAGGGATCGACGAGGGATAGGATGGGGTATAAAGACAGCAATGCAATCTTCTTCCTTTCTTGCCCTCCCCCATTCGTCCGCAATATGATCCGAGGTTTTTTTTTTTACCTTCTCCCTGCCTTCTTTTGGTTATCGTGCAGGGTAGAGTGGCGTTCATTAGGCTAATAGGGCAATGTATGCCATCCCTGCTAGCCCCTTTGTGACTGATTTATGCTGGCATAATCCTTCTTCTCTTTCCTTTTTTCCCATTTTTTTTATTTCTCACCTCGACGATTGTAATCTCCCTCTCCAATTTGGCCTCGTCCTTTCACGGCACCAACTGAGGCGAAGTGAATTCAACAAGCCCGACTTGAAGTTGCTTGTCTTCCTCCAGGCTTGAATTGTAGAGGTTCTATTGGAGAGTGAAGGGGATACAAATTTAATTGAGAAAACTTGTGACATGACCGGAAGTGATACAATGAGCTCCCACTTCCCACTTCGCCCCATTTCCGGGCGCGCTCCCTGAACTTTTAAAAGGGAGGTAAGGGAAATAGGGTGGAAAGAAGAGGACAGATGCAGGAGAATGATATCTCCTTGTGGGAGGAACGTGTATGGCATTTCATCTTCAATGAGATTTCCGAATAAATAAAAAAAAACTAGAGTTTTCCTTTTCTTTAACGAGGAGCGGCAGCGAATTAGAGTAGGCCTATACCTTCAGGCCCTTCATTTGTGGACGGAAAAAAAGTTTCCCAATTTGGAAATGAAGAGTTCCCTCAGGGAAGAAAAGGGAGGAACACGGAATGCGAATCTTCCCTAATTAATTTATTTATTTATTCTAATTTTTTTCGTAATCATGAATTTAAAGGGTCCCGTGGTAATTTCCCTTCCCCCCTCTCTTCCTGTCCCGTCCGAACTGAGATGGAAAGGCAGATTCCTCCCCCGCAATCATGTCCCCTCCCCTTTCTCGAAAACCCCCCCTCGGTGAGATTTATTCCCTTTCCGTCGTTATAGAGGGAACATTTTCCGCCACAATGATCGTCGTGTGACTCATCCCGAAACTTCTCTTTCTCTTCCCCTTCCTCTTCCGCCCTCTGTATAATCTCATTCTAAGTTCCAGCCGTGAAACCGGGTCATAAAGTGACATTTCACGCTAGGATGCATTGCGGAATCCCCCGTGGTCAATAAACCGTGATTTTTTTCATCAACCCGGAATCACATCTCATGTAATGCAAAGAAAACACACTGCGGAATAATGACGGGGAAATTATGCGGAGCCTGAGACCTTCTATCATTTCAACGTCGATGAACTCGAACCCGGACAGGGGTTAGGGAATACGTGAATAAGCGACCGTCCAGGGCAGCGGATTCGGGAGGGAAGGCAATGTACGTAAGAAGGGCGCAGAGTTTTTCTATGACACTGATATTCTCGTTCAGCACCGCTCCTCAGTCCTTTTCTCGATCAGCTTCCTCCTCCCCACGCCCTATCTACTGGGAGAGTTGTTGGGAGGAGGGGGGACGACTCCACACCATATGTTTCCTGGTTCTATTGAGTTTCCTTCTGTGTGATTTGCATGAGAAACCTCATTTCCATTTCGTTTCGTAGATTTCATGGTCCCGGTTGATGGAGAGCGAACAAGGCATGCGGAAAAGCAGGTACTTGAGTATGCATCGCCTCACCGTCTGCCGAGACACTAATTAACCGGATGATGCAGGAAAGGGAGATGGAATTTGCAAGGCAAATTTCCTCTTCTTGTGAAAACCTGCTGATGGTGATGAGTAAATGCGAACGCCGTTGGTGAAACCGAATATGCGTTTCCGGTTCCGGCATCCGATCCAACACAGATCCATTCGTGGAAGCATGTGTGCTCTGCTCCACTGCATACCATCGCCGCCTTTTTAATCCCTTGTAATGTGGAAGCATCCATCGAATCCAGGAAGAAATTACAAGCGGGATTTCTGGGAAAGCCTCCGCTCATCAGCATGTATCCTAATTAACGAAGGAGAGGGGGAAGTCAACTGGGAATGCATATGCAAATTAAGGGAAAACTTGATCAGAATGTTATCTCGAGTACTGACTGATGCAGGTGCTTCTTCCCCTCTTCAGCTGACACTTTAATTAAGTTATATGAGCAACTCATTAGGGAGAAGAGTGTGATTAGCAGGGGGCTCTCCCGAGAGAGAGAGAGAGAGAGAGGGGGGGGAGAGTACTCTCCTGGAATTCCCGCATTAGAGAGATTTTAATTTTCGCAATCCCCATATTCTTCTTAGATATCGACACCGTACCTCGTGCATCCGCTCCTGAGCATTCTTATTAAAAACTCTAATGTCTTTTAGTAGAGAAGCTCGCCGATAAAATAGATTTCAACGTCTGTCGCGAAAATGAGAGCAAGGTGAAATGGACGGTACTTGTGAAGACAATCTGAGATTAAGCGGGATTCAGGCCGCGATTACATTTCCGAATTCATTCCTCTCCCTTTCCGCTCCATCGTCAAGAACTCTAATACCAAGCTGGATCTGGCTTTGATGCACAATACCGAAGAGTTCGAAAAGTCGAGTAGGAGTACGCCTTCATTCTTCCTTCCTCCTACCCGATGAAGTTAAGGATGATGGATAGAGATGGAAGATAAAGGGTCCTGTTCCATAATTTACCATTTTCTTTTTTTGACGTGTTACATTTCTGAGATGCGTTGCAAGGGAAATTCAAGGCACTGCTGTCAAAGTTCCACAGGTATATTTTCAACAGCCTCGAGAAAAGCCACATTTTTTCTAACGTATCGACAGCCTTCCAAATAGATATTTATTCCGCTATTTCTTGCGCGGAGCGATGTTTTATTGATGGAAGGGCGGTACAAGCCATGGCGAATGCGAACAAGATGAGAACGATGGACTTCATGGTTGCAGAATAATCATTGGCCAAAGACTGGATCCAAATGAAGATGGTCATCGATTTGTAAAGATCGTATTCAGTTATTAAAAGGAAAAAAGAAAAACTATGAATCTTGAGAGACACAGGTAGAACTAGGGGCGCGTCTTTTTCTCCAGCCGCTAGCAGCTGCTAGCGAAAAAGACGCGTTGGCTAGGCATGACCACGTCATTGAATGACGTCACTCTTGGGCAAGCAGCCGGCAGCGGAACATAGCGAACTATGGGAGCGCTGAGCAGCTCAGCCTCGAGCAACCCTGAGCTAGCGCAGCTGAGGCCTCCAGCATCCCATGACGTCATGGGATGCTGGAGGCCTCAGCAGAGCTAGCTGAGCCGCTGAGAAAAAAGACACGCCCTAGATCTCTGTAAATGACGTGGACTGGGCTTTGTGATGGTGTTCAACGCATTTTTGGGGGGTGACACCTCACCCATCGATTATTTTTTGCCCCTAAAAGAGGAAAACTTCCCTTTTTAAGGTTTTAAGTCCAATATTCTCCATGTGCGGTACAAAGGCAGCCTGAAAGTGCTCCTACCATGGGGGCCAGAAGGGTATCTATCAAGATAATAAAAAAAATTAGTTATGTCTCTACCTCCCACGGGGTGCATAGCTCCCAACATTGGACGTTTTCTTGTCAAATTTTGCGTGCCAATAACTTCATCGTTATTATTTACAGGGAAACATGAATACATATTGTGAATCGTCTTTTTTAATGGATTGAATTTTAACAATATTGATGAAAAATTGAAGCAATTGTAAAGAAATGAGGGGGCTGCTCCCCATTTTCCCCTTCCGCTCGAATTTTTTTTTTTTGGGGGGGGGGGAGGGGGAGGACATCTCTGAAACCGTTGGTCGGAATTCGCTTAAATTATGTATCATTTATATTTCTCAATAAGGCATTTTATGATCCAAGTTTCAAACAAATCCATGCTGGTCGAGCAACCATCCTGATTGAGATAATAGATGAGTTGATATGATATTCGAAATCGATGATAATTATTCGAATGTGATGTGATGTAGCAGCAATGTTCCGGACGCAGGCTTCAGCTCGACAATGATAATTATAGTTTGTCGAAATAGGGTTTTCGATGATTCTGCTTTATGTTCTCAAATATATGGGAAGTTTATTTACGTGTAGGACTACTCAGAGACCTGGGTCTCCGGGTATTGAGCAGTTGTACCACTATGCAGTGCCCAGTGGTATTATGGATTCCACGAAGCGCAGGGACATGTGTACTAATTGGTTGGTCCGTTAGGAAAGGCTCGTAATCAATGTAGCCCACCTCTTCCAATCATATAACAGCTTATGAAGTTAAAAGAAAGAAACCCAAATACAGATCCCTGCCAGAATAAAAAAGACCACCCATGGAAAAGTTTTTCCTACATTGAAACAACTGAATTGATATAGTGTAAAGGCACCAGTTTGTGGACGAGTTAAAAAAAAATTCTTTTGAATATTGCGCTGGGGTAGCCGAGAAATCGCTTGATTGGTTTCAATGGGAGGCCACTTTTAGTTTCATGCCCATATCCTAAAATAAAATATTTAAAATATACATTCAAACAATCGCTGTTTAAATGGATATGTGTTGATTTTCACGTAGTTCCTATTTGTGGACGGCCTAGTTCCAGTTTGTGGACATCCATGGACATAGTTTGTGGACACCAGTTTTGTCAACAATAAAGAACGTGCGTAGGCCGAATAGAAAAATTTGGGCATGAAATATGTATAGCAGTTTTATTCATCTTCAATGATGTCCTGATGAAGAAATATAATTGGAAAAATTAAGGAATTCAGGGGTGCTACGTCTAAAACAGCGAAAATGTCCAAGGTCATGCTGATGGGTATGCATAATTTATAGGGTTGCTGACAAGCAAGTGCAAAATATGGAGCATTTGAGGAAATCAATTTTCAGCGTGAATTTTGTTAAATGGCAAAAAACGCAAAACTATCCACAAATAGGCGCCCGTCCACAAACTGGTGCCTCTACCCTAATAAACAACGTATGGCAAAATTGACGGACCCGTATCTGGTGGAGAGACCATGCGTATCGTGTAGAACTTTGACACGAGCGGGCATGGATTCTATATCAGCGACAAATTGATATAGATTTCGCCACAGATTGCTGAGTGTTGTCTTTAGTTGCTGGATATTGATGGGCCATGGCCATGTTGCACGCACCTGCCAGTCAAGGTGCGCTCATAAGTTCGATGGGATTCATGTCAAGGCTTTGAGGTGTCCATGCAGAAGTTGGAGGTCCCGTCTCCTCTTCCAGGAAGTGGTCGCTCTCGAATTGTGACAGGTGGCACTATATTCTTGATCCGCTATGATTCACTACAGTATATCGGGTGGCGCAAAAAAAGGCGTTGTGTTTGACGCCTTATAAAATCCGTTGTGGATGATCTATGTTCGAGATATTTTCATATTACGTTGAAAACTCCACAAAATTTGTTTTCTGAAAGTTTCATGTGGGCCATTCCGTGCCAACTGACCGATGGATGACGCTCGACCATCTCAGAAAAAATTGGAAATTTCCAGAGTTAAACTGTCTTGCATGAAACTCCAAAATCCAAAGTATTTAATTTTGTATTCCCGTTGGTACACAATATATGAATGTCGAAAATATTGGTTTTCAAGCACGTGTGACCCCTCGGGCGAATTTCATAACTCTCAAACTATGCCAGCTAGAAATGCATGGAATAGTTCATATGAACGGTCTGAAATAGAATCCAATCATTGCCACGAACTAAGGGTTTTGTGAAACTTGAATTGCATATCCTTTTTCAAAATGTACTAATTTCTTATAATTTCACCACCCCATTATCTGTTGTGGGAGTCAACGTAACAAGACAAAAGTCGCAGGCTAAGAGTCCACCTCTGGCTCAGTTTTATGATATATGTATCATTTGGATTTTTCCATCCCCACATGTCGAAAATGAAAGTCGAATATCCCAATTTTCGTGATTTTAGCGAACTTCGACCTCATTTTTTACGATGTGGGAGTCCTGATAAAAATATGTCTCCTATGTCACATGAAAGAGCATTCCAAGATCTATTCAACGACATTCAACGTTCAGTCACGTATGGAAATGTTATGAATTTTCTCATGTTGGTCGGTTGTGTTCAATATGATCTCCTATGAAAACGGGTTCAACTGCTTAATTTCTATTATATTAATTATTTGATAGCGTTCTTATGGTATTTCTTTTCCATAAAATAAAGATGCAGGGGGACGTATTGCGCCTTTAATTGCATTACAATTGCTTCATTTAATTTGATCCATTTAAGCATTAGGTTCATCTGATTCTACTTTCATGGCTGTCAAGATCTGGTTATCATAGGAGTGTTATAAACGCGACGAGTTTTTTTTGCGCCACCCGGTATTATTCTTCAATGTTTCCCTAACTTTCGTGTTCTATTCCTGGGGTGTCAAACATACGGTCGGACCCGGTTCGCCGTCTGTTCTTTAAATTTCCGCTTGGATTGACTTAGCACAAATTTCGGGGGAAAATTATGGGTGCGGCCCGCAGGCATCTGCAGGGTAAGGAATGCGGCCCGCCGACCGCTTTGAGTTTGACACCCCTGTTCTATTCTATTAAACACGTGGAGGGGTTTCTGGGACGCCATGTAAATGAATCGACATCCCTTGCACCACCTGTCCTAGCTATGTTGGATGCATAGGAAGGCCTCAACTATGCAATGTGACCACTTCGGACTTTGGCCTAAGTGGTCATGGTCATATGAACCCTTGGCTGCAAGGAATCGTGAGTCGAAAGTACAAATCCACTAATAATATAGGTTGTCATTTTATTCTGTCAGGGATCTGTATAAGCGAAGAAGAGGGATGGTCAAATAGGAACTTTGCCGCTGTGGTGGGTCGAGGCACAAACTTTGCGACGACACTTGTTGATATTCCTCGTTGTGCCCTTCAGGATAAACCCAGGCCTTAAAATACAGTCTGGTTGAATTATTGCGATGTGACTCGGACTTCAAGTTGAAATTATTTTTCAAACACCATTTGAAAACAGAATGAGTCCGAATTTGAGAAAGAAAAAGAAGTACGCTCTTTTTCGCTTTTTTTCTATGTAAACTTTCATCCAAGGAATGAGGGAAAGAGCGGATGTTGCATCTGACCAGAGACCCTAACATTTCTTTCAGGCAACATGTTACGTAGGTCAAACAGAGGCCTGCGTTACTAACTCCTAATTTCATTAAGATTACAGCCCTCAGGGGTTGTAAACAATGCGTTCGACATCATGGGCAAGGTATACATGTCTCCCTTTGTTTGATTGAGTCAAAATATGATGCTCCTTTCTCGACAGGAAACCAAAATCAAGGTACTTAAACCTAAGTAAATGCTCGATATCGATCGGTACGTAGTGAAATGATGGCATATGCCACACTGATACTGTGAGCCCCAGAATGTGCAGGAGCTTTCGAGACACCCCAGCTCAAGTAATCAAATTTCAGGGACATTGGTTGTACCTTCGACAGGTGTTTCCTTGAAAATATTACCTTTCTAATTTATACAAAATATTTTAAATTTCAGCACTCTTGCTCAAACGTTTCTCGAGATGTGCGGCTCCAATGTTAGTCTCCTCAGGAAAAAATTGACCTGATGGGTCAAACAGCTAAATTTATCCTTAAATTAGGAAGTAAATGATTTTTAGGTCCAAATTAAAAAGGAGTTAAAAAAATTCATGCTTTTCAATGCATTTTCTGCATATTTGTAACAAAATGTAAAAATTAAAGTAGGGAAAGACAAAATTTACTTAAATTTCGAACAGTGGAAAGCATGGTAACACAAAGAGCTCTTGGAACAATGCAATTCCAGTCATCAGCAATGAACAAACCTTAATTTCAGCTTTATTTCTTTGTATAAAACAATAGAAAATTGGGAATTACTGACATTTTTATTCAATCTGTCTGTTCATATTTTGTTTCAAGCAATATACTGACTTGAAACAAGTATCAAATGAAAGCTCTTCCCAAGGTCTTTTCTATTAAAGTATGAGTCACGCTGTTATTAATTTTCAAGGCTGTGCTTTTGTATCTTTGTGCCATTTATTCTTTCTTAATGTTTTGCCCAAATGTTCAGCAAATTGAATCCTGATGACACAAACATATATTTACAGTGACTTAAAAATACATTCGGTTCCATTTGTTACTCTGCTTCAAGCAACAGCAAATTAAAAAGTGAAAATTCACATTTCCATGTTAACTCTATCTTGTTTCAAACATAACACAATTTGTTCCATTTAAAACCGAACCCAAATGTTAAGTAAGGTTAAGTAGAGAAATGAGATCACTCACCTTTATCAAGAGAAATGAAGTTGATGTTGACATCTACAGTAGATGTTGAAAATGTTAACCATCCGCCAAAAAAACTATTTTGCCTATTAGTGAAAATACTTTCCCATCCCTTCACTTTTACTAGATACAAAACACTCCCTTTTTGAACCTCTTCACTCAACTGATTCCCTTTATCATGACGGCCAAGGTCACAGTTATAACACTGTTATAATACTGCACAGTTATAATACTGCGTATCGTCATGGCAACACTGTTATTTATAACAGTGTTGCCATGACGATACACAGTATTATCAACTGTGTTGCCAACATAATATACCTCTCCTATACTGTTCCTTCAACAATGTAATGGATTCGGTTTTACCAAACACCCTGTATAAACTGGAAAGAAACGTCGACAAGAGCTGTTTTCTCTTTATACTACATGGAGTTGACGTTTTACTGGGGTCAGAAGTACCATTTAGCACCACCTAGGACTTGTACCATGTAGTTTCTGAATATTACAGATTTATTGAGCAGATTGCAAGATCAGAATTCCCAGAGACTGCAACACATACAGTTGCCTACTTTGTCAACCAAGAATGTGGAGTGTCCTCCCCTCGGGATATTATCCCATCCCAACAAAAGAAACTCCCGCTTTTGATGAAAGGGAAGCCATTGAGAGTTGGTTTTCACATTACTTGATTCAATAATTGATTCGATATCCATCAGAATCAATAAGAGCGAGACATCTCTCCTTCATCGATGCTATCAAATGACATATGGTCGACATTTCAATGCATTGCCATTCTTCATGTAAGAATCGGTCCAATTCGTCGAAAATTTTCAGCCTTCGTTTCTCCACGTGTCGCTTAGGATGGATCACAAGTTTTCAGTTGGATTTACCTCCCAACAGTTTGGTGGCCCAACGGTTTGGTGGATCGTTTCGGGCACATGCTGTTCTAAAAATTGTTTCGCTACCCTACTTGTGTACAAGGTATTTCTGAACAATCGATAACAGGTTTCATCGGAGAACACCGTCCGGCTGCAATCGTTTACTTTGTGTTGCAGTGACCATTGTACTCGCCTCTCCTTTTGTTTCTGGGTCAAGCTCGGCGTAGCTCGGGGAACGTTCTTATAACCGAGTCGAGCACGGTGGCGCTACACTGTCCATCTGGATACATGCCGGCCTCTGTTCTTGCGCAATTTCCTGGCAATTTCTTCCTGCGTTGTCTTGCTGTTCCTTCGAATCCACTGACCCATCGCAACATGTCCTCGGGCGTTATACGAAGTCGGCCATTACCACCCCGATGCTCCTTGGTCCTCACTCTTGGATCTTGGCCATATAAGACCGGACGTACTGTCCGATGGAGATCGTTCGACGAGCGATTTCGGCCGCATAGCGACAACACAGATTAAAAGAATGTAAGGTGACTGGTTCGTCGGCAAATGGTTAGAACTCAAATCATTCGCAATTTTCAGCAGACTCAACATCACTTTTCCAGATTTTTCGTCCTCGCTGCTATATCTAGCCCCTCCTTGACCTACAAAGTTCTGGAATAATCACTCCCGAGACTTCGGGAGAAATTCCTGTGCCAACGGAAATTTATTTTGCACTCCACTGTATCACAAGCCGCCAATGTGTTGCGCACGGAATTTCATGCGTGATTACAGCAAATTTCCCAGCTCTCTTCCTCTTCTTTGACATGCAATACAAAAGGACTCAGAAGAGTCTCGACCGAGCGATGACAGAAAAGTGGATAGGTTCGTGGGACTTCGGACCTCTCCACTTTTTTACATTTAGAATGGTTTATTATCAGGTGGAGAAATGGAGATAGGATTTTTTGTGTGGCTGTAGATGGCATCATCTGCGATAAGTGGGTGAATCATGGTCTGCTCCTGAGTCACTGCTCCCTGAGAAAATACAGATGCCCAGGGGTGCTTGCACAAGACGTCTCACTCCCTTAGAATGGAATTCAGCTCTTCCCATGATAACTTCCAACAAAGGAATTAGCCTATTTTCCGGTCCATAATCGCTTCTGGTGACGAGCGAGGGCCTAAGCCACTCAGCCATTTTATCAGATACGAGAGGGAGTGGGATGATGAATATTTACAAATACCAAACAATGCCAGGTTGTCCCATAGGGCTCTAATCAAGTAAATGGAATGGCAATCATTTTATTACTGAGAGATCTGGATTACGAACTCATAAGTATCAATACCTCATGGCGCGCGTACTCCGAGATATTGACGCTCACGGCGGAGAAGTTCTTATGGAACTCGTGCACACTGCGTCACACACGTACTTAGCTTCCTATTGCTGCGTGAGAAACATTGGGGTTATGCCAAGAGTTGAATTTTTGTTTTACCATTCGAGCTGAGAGATAGAATTACTATCATGCCGAATTACTCCGTAAGAAACCATAAAAATGACATGAAGATTCTGTCCGGCAGAGAAACAAATGACTTTTGGTTTGTCGACGTTTTCCCGCCTCTCGTTGTCTCCTCCCCTGTCAGTGAAAGGTTTGTCATCCTTGAAGCACCAAAGAGTGAATAATCGCAGAATAGGCATCTTTTGCTTTCGTCATCGTCGTCATGGACAATACAGTTTTTTCGTAATAATTCAGAACTGCCAAGCGAGTGGAACAAAACCATGTCGTGAAGGAAATCCATTTTATTACCTATGAGAAATAAAAAGATGGATTCATCAAAGTTCGAACTTTGATGTATTTGTGCCGTTTTTAGGTTCATGATCTAAATTACTTTTTTTTACCATCCTACTTTTGCAATCTTTGAAATGGACCGGCCCATTTTCGGCGCAAATGGAACCGTGTTATGACAGCATATTAATGTGTGGGGCAGCGCATGCTGATGAGGATGTAAACCAAAGTTAACCTGCATTGCTCCATTTTAACCTATGTTGGCAATAGCATACCTATGTTTGCCAAGAACCTTTTCTCATTGAGTCATGAAGTATAGACAGGCCTCGACTCATTTCCAAAATAGGACAAATTCAATATCAATAGGACACCCCCGTCAAGCTGTTTGGTGCTGCTGCCGCAATATTCTCAGATGTGAAGATGGGAATGTCAGTGTGAGACACTTTTGCACAATCTATTTTTAACTTGTCTTCTCAATAGAGATAGAGTCAGATCTCTGGGTCTACCTTACCTCGAATACAACTCCAATAAAGTGCGCCAAAGCCAAATGTATGAACGTAGTTCCATGAGGTAATATATAAGATATCTGATGTTATCGATGGATGCACTAGGCCATTCGGGTGCCGGCAAGTTTTTCCTTTCTCAAAATTGATGGAGTTTCCCGTTGGCCATAAAAGGGATCTGTGGAAAACTTGTAATGGGTCTCCGAACACATTCTCTGTCTCATCCCTTCATGTAATTAAACTCCAGAGGGTGTTCCTCTCCATATAATCTACGGGATCAGCCCTCCCATCAAATGCACCCGGTGTCTGTTAGCGGGAGATTTAAAGTTTTGTGGGAAAGGATCTATGAAGAACATGCTTCCTTCGACCAGACCTCCATTCGAGTCTCCCAACATCGCTCTTTCTGAGTGTTTAAAAAAACTACCAATTTGCTTTGATAATGAAATTATATTTTATCGGATGGGTCCAATTTTTTAAACACCGAATGTGGATAGATAATTGAAAGCCATTAGAAAATCTGAAAACTCTTCATAATTTCTGTCACATCTGCTCAAAATGGCTTCCGTGTGCTCGGACGAAAGCTTGCAACCGCCATCGCATTCCAGATTTGTTCCCTTCATGATGCTCCGTCTGCTGCTATTCCTATTCTGATATACCTAAAACTTGTTTCTCTTTTGCTCAAATGCACATAATCAAGACTTTGCCCTCTTTAAAAATGAGCTTATACCGAAAATATTGCGCGGAGCCCACTTTGCTCACAGATAGATAATGAGGTGAGAGATAATGCAGTATCTGATGTGAGCTGTTCTATGTCACAATTGCGTCGTACAGGGTTCTTAAAGTATATGCAATGTTTTCATTCAACTTCATACAGTACTCAGGGCGGCACTTTTCTTACGATTGTCTGCAGGGAAAACTCCTATAGGGCTTTTTCACCGACGTCACAAGATGACGTTTAACAGAGGGGCGGAGCGAACATCCGCCATGCTGGAGTACAGGGGAGTTTCGATTGATAGGTTTATGTCATGGGTGTAGCCTCATCAAGTCTGCATCATGAATACCGCTTTTTCCACTTATTTTGAGACGCTGCAAGGCACGGCAAAAGACCCCTATCCGGAGAAGATGAAGATATGCGAAGACACTGATCCTTACGTGCTGAAGTCCTGTGATGGTCCCATGGGTGGATCATCCCAAGTTCTGGCCTAAAATGCGATGCGTTCCATTTTTCGCAATAGCGCCTGTTAGTCATGGCGAAATTCTTAAAGCAATGCCCTTGACTGTGCAATGTCACCATGTCGTATCTTTTCAACGGAAAATCATGGCGTTAAAGGGTTGTTTCGAAAAGAAGACCTATGAAGGAAGAGACTCCACAGAACTGAGCCCACGATATGATAGGAAATTCCAACTGCAATATTCACTTCTCTCTCCCGTACCTACGCTTAGAGCATCACATGCCATCAAATTCAGGTCTTACCTTCTCACTTGAGGCCTAAAGAGACGACCCGATCTAGAATCCTCTGACGAGGACACCTGTTTTGGGCTACCTTCCTGATCATGGATTTAGATTAAGGGTTGTTTCGAAAAGAAGGCCTATGAAGGAAGAGACTCCACAGAACTGAGCCCACGATATGATAGGAAATTCCAACTACAATATTCACTTCTCTCTCCCGTACCTACGCTTAGAGCATCACATGCCATCAAATTCAGGTCTTACCTTCTCACTTGAGGCCTAAAGAGACGACCCGATCTAGAATCCTCTGACGAGGACACCTGTTTTGGGCTACCTTCCTGATCATGGATTTAGATCTAGGCCTGTACGGATACCACACAACCGATTGGGGAAACAGCATATATAATCATTTTTGCAGGTCCGTCACTCTCAAAGACTCAGAGAACCACCTTTGCAAGTGTGGGTACTTGCTCAGACCTGAATAGACCCGAGAAATTCATCATAGTTGAGAAAAATATCACCGTCGTTCTTGCCAAACGTAATCTGCCTATACTCCAGCATGGCGCGGAGGCGGTGTCTCGGTGTCGAGCTGTGACGTCACGTGAAAAAGCCCTATAAGCGTCACTCGCCTCTCAAACACGATCGTCTAAATATTAGATAGTAAGCTAGTGCACCAACCGTAACAAGGTAGATAGAATATAATGTAGTCTCAGCTCAGCTGGTTGCTTTTCATTGGCTGCCGCTCATGACGTCACCGTGGAAGGATCAGGGAGCCATGTGCGTGAGCTCGCCTTCATGTCAAGTCCAACAGCTTAACCATTCTCTCACCCTCCTATAAATTTATGCTGCATTAATCCTGAATGTATTGCTGTTATTTCGTCGGAGATACAGAGGAAAATGAGCAGGTCCACTTTTTCCCAGTGGTTTGGCCACGTAAGTCGGCCATTTGCAATACACGCGTCACCTATGCTGTGACAATTGACTTGAAACTGATGGGTTTCGGACCGGCATAAATTTAATGTGTGATGTACTCTGAGTATTTAATGCTTAGTAAAATGAAAAAATCCGCAGGTTTGAATAATGTGAGAGAAGACTTTACATGCTTAGCTGACACGTAGCTTCAGCAAGCTCTATATTAAGAATGAGAGCACTTGCTTCTTGCCATCTGGTCCTGTCAGTCTCTTCAAGGAACGGAAAAATCCATCATGTTGGTCAATAAAGCAATCTTTTTCTATTCATGGGAGATTCCACTTTTCTAAATTTTTAATTCCAGTTATAATAAGACTCATTGGATCAAGTACAAAAGGGTGTTTATTTGAAGCAAAATATTGATACTTTCGGCATTTAAGGTTGGAATTGACCTAAGTCAGTAACTAGTACTTCCATGGATTAATAATTATGGGCATGCATAACTGCAAATGTGTGCAAAAAAGGCATTGAAAGCAGTGGCGTAGCCAGGTTTTCGTCAGTGGGGGGGCTAAGCAGAAAGTTGGGGGGGGGCCTAACTTCGCCTCGTCGGGATGGGGCGGACGCATTTCAACCAGAGTTGAGGGGGCTTGAACCAAACTTGGGGGGCTGAAGCCCCCCCAGCCCCCCCCCTCGCTACGCCACTGATTGAAACTGAGATGTAAGAACAAATTATTCAAGTACAAAAAAATCCGACTGGGTTAAATGAAATCAGGACTTTAACAGGTGGTTTATGAGGTTCAGTATATGAAAATAATGGTTGGATCCCATCAGACCATAGAAGACCTGTGGCACTTCATTTTCTTAACACATTGACCGCCAAGTACGAGATATCTCGTACTACCAGGGCCGGATAAAAAGGGAGGGGGGGGGGCAAAGGGGGCTGTAGCCCCGGACACCACTCTTCAGGGGGGGGGAGGCCCAAGGAAATTAAAAGCTTTAAATATTTGGGTAAGTACCGGGGGGGTGGGGGGGGGGGGGTAGCCTCAAGAATTCACTTGCCCCGGGCCCCGCAACTTCTTAATCCGGCCCTGCGTTCTATATTTCCATGTCAGACGCCTAGTACGAGATATCTCGAACTACACAGTATGGTGCATTATAAAAACTCCGGCGTGGAAGTAAGTAATAGGTGTGTTATAGTGAAAAATATGTAAGATTGGATATTAATAATTTTTTTACTTTTTCCAAATTTCTGTTGCGTGTGAATAAAAAAAAATGGTGGCGGTCAATGTGCTAATGTCATCAATGTTCCTGTTCAAGAATTTGACCTTAATGAATGTCCTTGTACAATACAAGCATATATACCCATCTCCTTGTTGATTCATGCCTTATGCCTAGCTGCAAATGTTGCCTCAAACTGTTTCATCAGGTTCAACCAGCCATCAGTAGGTGTACATAACCTTGGAATTGACAGCTGCTGGATCCAGGTTTTCCTCCTTTCACTGTACCCAAGGTTGTAACTCTCATGCTTTCCTTCCTGCGAGCAATATACCGCTTCGCGCTTCGAGCTGAGACTACCTTATATTCTATCTACCTTGAACCGTAACACCCTGTAAGGGAGTCGATACCTCCTCTTCAAAAATTACAGAAGAATCTGATAGACTTGAAATAGGGTTTTGACGCATTTGAATTGAAATTTCGACCATCTGTCGAACTTTCCTAATTTCATAGAAAAGGCGTTTTGTCATTTTGCCTACATAGTTTCCGCTTCGGTTCAATTCGACGTGTATGATTCGCTACAATTTGAACAGTCTCCAACATGTTCCTCGACGAGAAGTGGTTGCACTGTGGGCGAAAACACGGTCTTGCGAACGAAGTCGCTCTCTCTCTCTATACCTCGTATATTTTTTTGTAGCGCTGATTTATAGCGTGCTGCCTGAAAGAAACGGGAAAATACTGTATTGAGGAGCGAAGGCCGGAAATGATTGAAGTCTTAGAAATGTTCAGGCCAGACGGTCCTTTCTTAGCAGGAAAGACTCGAGGAAGAAAATGAATGAGAAAGAGAAAGAGTAGACTGTGTGCCCAGTCCTTCCATTTGAGAGTTCCGCAGAATTCTTCTTTATCTTTCACCAAAGAAGAGAAAAGGTGTGGACAATTCGCGGACGTGCGACTGAAGACAAATTTATATGAAGAAAGGAAAGTGAAAGGAAATAGTCGGATTGCTCCGTTTAAAACTCCTAGTAACATCGCTTTCCTTTTTTGCTATTACTTCCCATTGGGCATTACATGACTTTCTGCGAAGGTCTCACGAATCAGCCCTTGAGTTATACTAGAATTTTCTATAATGCTTCGATATTTTGCAGTATTGTTACGGAGGGCGAACGGGGAGACGGACGATGGGGTGACATGAGAGGACGAAAGAAAGCCAGGGAACGGCCGGGACTTGAACCCGGGCCTCCTGATTGCCGGTCAGGTGTGCTACCACTACACCAACGAACCCGGGACATTCAGTCGTGCCCCTCAATGCCATCCTTATCCGTCACAGTATTGTAGTGAGTGGGACAGAAAGGAGAGGCCATCCATTACCTCCCAAGCTCTCGTTTCCTGTCTACTGCAGCTGTCATATGATACCTACCCCCCCTCCCCATAATATACAGGGTGTTCCATGAGTCCCTTGACCCCCCCCCCACCTTTTTCTTGCAGAATAGTGGCAGAGAAATAAAACATATGCCATTAGAAACGACATTCATTTTGACATTTAATAACCTTCGCTCGAGAAAATGGGGATTATTTAGAGAGGAAGGGGATCAGTATGAACATCATCGTTTTCTGAACACAGAATGATGCTGCGCCAGGTGCGATAGGACATTTGATGGAGGATTCCTGCCAAATCGGGCTCGAAAGTTGTTGAACAAATTCTTCATGTTTTTTCCACTTTGTTCATGCACCCAAACACTTATCACTAGACGCTCTTCTAGCGTAAAAGGGCTTTGGTCACTTATATCTACACAAATCCTAACCCTAATTCACCTGGAACAAGAAAAGAAAGGGGGAGGGGGGGGGGGGAACAGCCCGGGAAAGAGAGGTAATCAACTCAAGTTGCGTAAACCGCAGGTGCGGCTCAGGTCGAGACAGAATTTCTTTACTTGTGGAGTGGTGAACGCGTGGAATGCGTTAAAGGACGACGTAGTGGCTGCCCCTTCCGTGACTACTTTAAAGAACTACTAGATGCTTTTATGGACAAGCAAGAAGGGGGCGATGTTGACGCAAGGGACCAAGCAGTAAGCAACTAGGATATGCTAAAAACACACGCACACACACAAATAAAAATATATATATTTAGCTTTCAGAGGAGTTGGCCTACGCTAAAATTAAGGAACGCTCGACCTCGACAAATGGTAACCAAATGGTTGTTATCGCCTCCTGATATCAATAAACTACTTCGGGTGTCCGGAAAGTAATGTCAGTCGAAACGCATTAGTGCCCAACCTTTTCGGTTAGGGGTTCACATAGTTCACTCCCACAGCATCGTGGGCCAGTCACTAGTATTGTAGGAAACTTTTTAAAGGAAACATAAGGGTACTTATTGTGGGTTTGGGCCTCGCGGGCCACGTGGAAGCAACTAGAGGGGCACTTTTTTGCCCGCGGGCCACGGGTTGGGCACCACTGCATAAGTTCTAGTTACAGTTCTAGTACAGTAGGATAAGCACATATAAGCACATTGAGTGTATATAGATGTCTTTGGGGAGGCCTTCGACGCCTTGAGAGTTAAAAGTGTTTCCGCCATCTTGGGACGGTTCCGCACGTGGGAATGAATAGTGTGATTGGTTGAGTCCCGGCGTGGAGGTCCCTCTTTTGCCCTCCCCCTTTCCATGTGTCTGCTATGAACTCCTTGCTCGTGAGACTTCAGTAAGATGGCAACCGCGCCTGGAAGGGTGCAGTGCCTCGCGCCTTAGGGGGGCCCCCCCCCCCCCCAATTTATACACTATGGATAAGCATCATTTGGCAGGCGTGCTGAACTCTTCCTTATGCTCACGTCCTTTTTGTTTCCTTTTCACAATGAATGTTCTTACTGTTTGGAGTGAGGAAGATGTGCAAACTCTCTTGCTTCTATTTCGCGATCTTAATATTCAAAGCATGCTTGATGACACGCAACGGAATAGGAAAGCGTAAATTCTCCTACCAAAGCCAAGCCAGATCGTCACTGAGAAGATCACTAAAATAATCACTCGCAAAAAGCTTTCTACCAGCAAGACGATGGAAGATGAATTAGCAAAAAGCTACCACCGTCTTGCTGGTCTTTTCAACTGAGAGTGCACTAAAGTGTAGCCTGCAGGTCTCCCGGTCATTAATTACATCTCCATGAATGAATGAACTCCCAGGAAATTTCACTCAGCCGGAACAGCCAGATTCCTTACCCCAGATAACCTGTCTACTCTAGGATTAGTGTCAAGGCAGTTGAGCCAGGTTATCCTGGGAAGCATGACATCTCAATAATTAACAACGTGAATCCAAGGAAAAGCTGTAGTCGAAACAAAGCTAATATCTTCCCTTCCTATGTTCAGTCTAGTTTAGGATCCCCTGTATATCTTGAAACATACACAACTGTAGCAATTGTTTAATTTCAGATATAGCAATTAAAACGGAGGCGCGTTTTTTTGCCCGCACTCGATATATTTCACCCCATACCCCCCACAATAAACATTTTGCGAGTTCGTTATCTAAAGTAAAGCTGTAAGTTTCTTGATGTAACAGTTGTTTAGGTTACAGATGGCCATATCATGGATGACCGCACAAAAGCATTTAATCTTGTCACAAATAGACGAAACGAAATCGTAATGGTTTCTAGTTGAACGTTCCATATGCACACAATTGGGAGCCAGGTAACGAGGAATCCTGTTACTGCATGTCAGGCGGGTACTTTCGTTCCCGTTTTCCAGCTTGCTTACGGAAACGAAGGAGGGCGCCGAAAATTGAGAAATCTATCATACAGTTTTGACAGGAATCATATTTCTCTTACAGATGTGACTTACATGCACAGCAAAAATAAGCTTATCCTCTCATAAAACTACAAATGATTTTGTCATCATCATAGAGATCTTGTGAAAACGGAGCTTATTGTTATTTGTCAGTTTATCAATATGGTTCTCGTCCACTAAAAATCGACCTCTTTTCGGGTTCGGGCGGTCACGAATACTTTCACCTACAAGTGTGAACTTGTCTCAGTCACATAATAACATAATTACATAATAACTTGCCTTGAATTGAACAACTTACTGTTATTCAATTCAGTGCTTATGGGGAGGGGGGAGTTTCATTTGATTTTTTTCCCCGAAGGGAGAAATGAGAATTCTCCCGAGGGAAAAAGTATCGTGCAATTTTTTCCCATGAGAAAAAAAAATAGAGGGGGAAAATTTCACTCGCTACTCGACTCATCTTCCAACTTTCCATTTTAGCCTGTTTCCCTATTCTGTCCCTTTTCGCTGAGCATGTTCGATTATGTCTTGTTAGTTTCTCATTCATTTCCAGTGCAATACAGTACGTCGCTATTTAAAAAATCCCAGTACTGATGCCTAAAGAAATGAAAAAAAGAGTGGGGTCCCAATTTCTGGGTAATTTAGCTACCGGTAACCGACGTAAACTATCAGATTAAAACAAGGTTAAGCGAGGTTCAGGGAAAATTCTTCATGACGGCTTATAGGGACCGAAGTCGTCCTTTTCCCTCAAATCCAAGCCATCTGTTTCCACTACAGACGACGAAGATAAAGGAAGGATCTCCTTTTCCAGACGCATCCTTGAGAGCTCAGATGAGCCCCGAGAGGAAGGCAGGAAGTAACCCGACATTACTTGAAAAAGAATGGACTACATTGGGAGGATGGAAAATGGTAGCATGATTGAGAGTCCCATTTCCTTCCCGATGTCTGCTGTGGTATAAAATGAGACGGGAGCGAAAACGTTCCGGGAGAGGACCAAAACTCATTGAGAAGATATACCTACCATCAATCGGGAGACCAGAGAAGAAAAACTAACAAAAAAAAGCTGAAGGAGCCGGACCAGAAATAAAATTTAAAAAAAAACAAGAACGAGAGTCAGAATTTTATTCATTTTCCCTCTCAATCGGAAAAGCAAAGAAAGAACAAAAAAATGAGCCAAAAATCAGGAAGCTCGGGAATAGAGGAGGAAGAGAGAAAATATGTTTCCTTTTTTTTGCCTTCTCTGCCATGTTCGGAATAACTTACGTCTTCCACACCAGGGGGACACAGTTTTTAAGTCGGAAACCAGGGAAGGGAATATGCAGTGTTATCCAAAAGTTTCTTATCTCTTCATTTTGAAAATGTAATAATTAAACCAACTTTTCGAAGGACCAACAAAGACCTAAATTTACCTCAGTCATTCGCCAATGAGAATGTCCGTGGAGGCAGATATTAGTCAAATGAGTGTTTGTCGCATCTTGAAAAAGTGGCGTCCATAAAAAGTTCAGATTCTCAAAAATCTCAGTGAAGATGCTCATCTTCGTCACCGGATGGAGCCATCGAAGGAGCAAGGATGTCCGAGGCTAAAGGTTTGGGGTGGAATTTGGGACAAGACAGGGATACACACGGAATCAAGACAGAGAAGTCCAAACGGTCCAACTGCATCCACCGGGATTGAACGGCAGGTGGATGACAGGGGACAAGAGGTGGAATCGGACAAGGCGGATGTTCCACTTGGTGGAAATCCACCTCAGCATTCCCCTATGTGCGTTTGGAACTTGGTGGATTTCTCCCCTGGGTGAACCAGGTGGACATCCCTTCGACAGGTAGCTTTCCACCTAGAGGGACATCCATCTGGTTTCAAATTCACCTAGGGCTGGACGTTTTGTAAGGCGTCTTTCGAGTATAATCGTCAAATAGCGAATTTACGAGAATTGATGGCGTTTTTCAACTTTTGACATGGATTCATTTGAAATCCCGGGTTCTGTGGGACAAAAGTCAACATCCGCGTAGCCTCCGTAACGAATCGGGCAGAGAAGAAATTTGATTGAATAAAATTCAATTGGAAAACCTCAACAGTGGCGGATCCAGGGGGGGGGGGGGAGGGAACACCCCCAAACGGCCAGGTTCGCCATCTATTTTTAAAATTAAAAATGGCTTGAACATATTTTGGTTGGTACAAGGATATCCAGGTTTTACCACGATGAAAAATTTTGATGGGACGGAGGGTGATAGTTGGTGTTGGTGGATAGAAGGGGGTTAGGAACTTGGGAGGCATCCCCCCGTGAAGAATTTCTGTATCCGCCACTGGGTCTCAACGCCAAACGTAGACGCGACCTGCATGGCAAGTTCCTATCTTGATGCTGGAAATTGTTTGCCTCGATGTACGTGATCATTTGCCTCGATGCACAGGGGCTGCTCGCATCGATACACGCAGTTGCCTCTTCGATTTCTCTCTTTTTCACGCGATACTGGATCCAATGCCGATTCGAAACAGTGGGAATGTAGTCTATCGTGCACCGCAAAACTTCTTACGGTTGAAGTCGCTTGCAATACCGAATTCAATAGTTTCGCGGATAAAACGATTTGGGTACCTGGTCGACGGAGGGCATTAGTAACGGACGCAGTCGTGCTTCGTGCACTTTTTTCAGACCAGAAAAAGGAACGCCACGAAAATGATGCTACAGGGATCGCATCCACTTCGTAATCCCCTCGACTCCGAAATAGATGCAGTCCTCCGGCATCTCCGACGGAGAATCACCATTTCTCTTATTTTCTTCTGCTTCCTTCTTTATCGCCCTCCGTTCTCTTCCGCTGTCCTCTGGGGACTATACGTTATGACAGGCAGGAGGGAAAGAAATAGACGATTGCATTATGGCGTGAGAAGGAATAGGTCTGCATATGTCCACGCCCGTCATCCGAATTACTCATAAGATTCTTCCATCTTTCTACTTCCATTTCGTCTGTCCCTCGATGAGATGCTTTTCGGTTTTTTAGAATTCCCCAAATTCAGGCCCGGCTCTTCATTTATCTCTTCTCCTTCCATGCTTTTGTATTCTCTTCAATCGAGAGACTGAGTCGCACAAAAGGGAGGGAGAAGGGCCTAGCCCCCCTCAATGGTCCCCATTCATGCCGGATATGTCGGTCTGGAACGCGGAGCACTAAGTGTGCTAGAAATACCCTACTTTTGACGTTAATCGTTGCTTCAACGATTAAAGCCAAAACCACACTGTGGCACTGCGGCAACAAGGTGCTTACACCATCTCATTCTTTTTTGTTCCCTCCTGAGAAAGGTTAGCCAATGGTCTTTCTTTCACTCTTTTCACGGGAAAGGAACAGCGCGACTAGAATATGAATTTAACTCCATTTTTTTTTACTCTCTACGGCCTCATGGCCTCCCGTGGGAGTGCTACCGAAAGAGAATTATCCACCTCAAATGCCTAGAGAATTGTAGGTGAAGTTCGTTTCCAGACTGCTCAAAGAACACGGCTGTAGCCTGTGTAGCATTTCTGTATTTCCTTCAAAAATGTGGGCTCAGTCACCTTCACTTTTGGCGAGAGATTTCATAAGCTCAGACATTTATTGGAGTTATATAATGCACAATTTATTCTTTAGCTATATTACAATGGTATACATGCATTCTTATCCACAAATGAGTCGCGTTACCGTTGGGACAGGGAGAGAGAGACGAGGAAGCAGATGCGCTGAGGGAGAATTAAGCAGCTCCAAATCCAACATTCCCTGCCCATCTAGACGGTTTCGTTTCCCTGCCCGTCTGGCATTTACATCGACCTGTCAGCTTCAATCCCATTCCATTCTATGCAAAATGGCTCGAGTACGGGAGGGAGACATGAAGAGGGACATACCTATGAATGAAAGTCCGAATGGAAAGGTTGACGTTGCAGGTGCTCCAGTGAGTCGATATCGAGAACTCCACCTCCGAAGATTTTCTCCTTCGGTTAGAAGACGCCAACGAAGTTTTCTTCAACTCTCCCGTGGCTTTTTACACGGATGCTTGCATGGATATGTTAAAAATGAAAAAAGAAAACTTCTTGCTACACTGCTCCAAATCTTTTTATTCTGGGTAAACGCGAGTGAAGGTCGCTATGTGGGATGGGAATCGGTCCTAGGCTCAAAAACACGAGCGCCGATCTGAGGGGAAAAGTGATCCATGCATTCACCGTCAGCTGAGCGTTTCCTTTATCACTAAACGAATGCTCAAAACTGAATCCGAAGAATGTTGAACGTTGCATGTAGCTGCATTCGTTGTGAAGGCTAGACGAAGGTCGAGATTGAAAAGCCGGGAAGGGGAGGAATATCGGCACCCGATCTTGAAACGTACTCGTATCGTCCAGACGGAAGAATTCTTCCAAGACTGCAAAGCATTTGCTTCGGGGTCTGTCTAGGCGGACGTTTCGATAAGGAAGACTCATGCTAAATTTTAAAAGCCCACTCCCTGTTTCAAATACAATTAATTTTTAAAGCTGCATTACGAAAAATCGTAAACACGCAATATGCTCGTTGATCCTTACCTCGTACTTCACTTTGGCGTGTTCCGATACGGCTGAGCACAGATGGCAGGCAGTCTCAGAGATTAAATTGGTCTTTGATAAATGCCTCTAATCATGCATAATGATAAATGCTCTGGATTTTTTTTTATTCAGAAAGGGTGCTAATTTTCTTGCTACTACCATTATCTCCTTCCGACATGACCGAACCTCATATTATATTGCGCATGTGCCTCATATCATATTTTATCCAGATGAAATGTGAGTAATTTAGGCCAACAGAAAACTAAAAAAAATGAATTACTTAAAATGCAACCAAAACCATGACAACAGAAGGGTCTTCAAATACCAAGACCTTCACGGAGACTTCTTGCCGCCTGTGTTCAGCCATGTTGAAGACCGTTCTTATGAAAAGCCAAGAGAGGTGCAACGCGCAGTTACTTTTCATTGTGATTTTCGGTTCTTCAAATTAAAAATTGCTTCATTATAGCACTGGGTGAAATCTTTTTTTCATCACAGCAGAAATCTTTCTTATTTGTCGGAGATGTCATGTGCGGAGAACACGCTCATGCGATCATGAATGAAGATAAATAAATATCAATAAAACTGGAGTATTTCATTTAAGCACAGTATATACAGTCAACAGTCAACACTCGTTAATCTGGACTTGAGAGGACTGATGATTTTGTCAGGATTAACAGCTCGTCCGGATAATCGAGAACTTGCCTGAGTAACCATTCATTTTCCTAATTTTTTTCCCGGAGGAAAAAAAACAACTGAACCTGTAAACGTGCAAAAAAGGTCTTAATTTTTTTGTCTGGGAATTGGAAAACTCTGGCTATGTTCTTTCGATCAGTCACTATAGAAATTCCCCATTTTCTTTCGGCTTCGATTCATCCATCTTCAAAGAGGGGGACACCAGCCAGGACAGCATCCTGTTCAAGTTTATCGCGAAACTTCTTTATATTCGATACTATCGATGTTGGAATATTCAAATCACGTGCTACCTCAACTTGCCTTTCACGTAAAGGTCGTTTCACACTGCGTGTCATGCGTCCTTTGCGTAGATGCTTGGGCAGGGAGGCAGGCAGGTAGACGCACGCGTGCACACGTATTTCCTCAAGTGTGTCCACTAGTATTCAAAGGTTTTCACAAAACAGCAAGGCATGTGTGTGGAATTGGGATGAGCTAAATTGAAAACTGAAACCTTGCTTTTTGTGAAAACCTTCGAATGCCAGTGGACACACGTGTGGACATGGATGTGCAGGCGTGCGTCTGTCTGCCTGCCCAAGCATCCACACGGAGGACGCATGACACGCAAAGTGTGAAACGAACTAAAGGCCTTGCCGACACCAGAAAGTTTACTTGCGCTGTAAAAACTTTGCGGAAATTTCCGATTCTTCATCGTAATTATTTCCGAATAAGAACGTGTAAATCTGCATTCCCCTTAATGGTCTGGGAAAATCTTCCTGCATACTCTCGGGAATCCCACTTCATTTTGTTCGCGGAATTTCCCCGTCTTTTCTCTGAAATATCACGCCTGAGGATCTTCATTCATCATTCCGAGTCCGACAACAAAGCGAAATGCTTCTCATCGTGAAAACACGGAACACTCCCCGTACATACACCCGACAGATTTAGTTTCTGATCCCAATCGTAGAGGACTCCCACTCACCCCCGAACAATTAAGACATAATGATGCTACAGAAAACAGATTTGATTCCCAGGGAGAAAGACTATTTCCGTGAATTTCTCATGCGGAAAGTAGGAAAATGAAGAACATGACAGCTTCTTTTCTCTATTCCAAAAAGAAGTTCCCCGAAACGATGCACGCCCGACCTCACGGAGATTATTTACATATCCTAGGCGCCAGCGGCCCACACCACCAAATGTTCATAAAGGATCGTTTCGAGTCGCTCTTCCATCTCTTACACTCGCTCTTTGAGAAGGAAGAGAAAGGGGTGAGAGCAAATCGGGATCTTTGTCCAAAGTAATAGACTTTTTTATCGTCCAAAAGGATGCACTGAATAGTGACACGAATTAATTGTACATTCAGCTTTTCGGGGAGAGAAACGCAATGAAACACCTGGAATTAATGAGGGTACCAAGTCGTCTTCGAGTCATGAATGCCATTAGGGAATCCCCGAGCGAGACAGAAAATCTCCTAGGAAGGCACGAAAAATTATCTAATTTAACGGAAAACAAAACGTTTTCAACAATAAGAGTATTTCTAAGTGAGAAAATAGGAGATACGGATTTCGCTCTATATCGGAATTCCCTCTTATAAGACGGAAACTGTTTCGTATACCTTAGTCAGGATTTTTTAAGATTATTTTTTAGTGTGGACGGATGAAAGAATGTTGCAAAAAAAAAGATTTTTGAAAGAGAACTAAAAAAAAAAAAATCTCCCAGAGTACAGAAAATCTTCGAAGGGTGAGGGAGAGTGCAGACTGAGGGAAAGCGACAGGAAATCTTTTCTTTTCTGTTGTATCATGTCTTTTGCTAACAAGTCCAAATTAACGAGAGAGAATGGCCCAGGGGATAATAAAACTCGTCCGGATAAACGAAAAATACGGAATAAAGACGTCCGGATTAAATTGAGAATCTTATTATTGTTTTTATGGGACTCCTGCCGGGAATATTCCAGATGTCCGTATTACCGGCAGATCCGGATTACCGGCGTTAGTATTAACCAAAGTTGACAGTTGCACGGAAAGCTTCCGATCGGCCACCTTCTTCCCTTGGCTCCTCGTCTTATTATACTGCCAAATTTTCGATTTTCCGACCTACCTGATCTGCAACTACCTACAGCCTGTGCGGCTCCGGCGACCAAAAACTTTGGCACCCTGTCCTAGACGGACGAGTTCCACCTTCTCTCGCAAAAAGATCCATATTCATTCACAAATTCCCTGAAAATGAGAGGAGCCGCTCGGTGTTAAGCCACGCGATGTGAGGAGTGTTTCGGAAGTTCTCGAGGCCCGAGAAGTTGGAGGGGAAATGAGAGGGAAATGGCAGAGGGGAGATGGAGGAAATGGCTCCCAGCGCTTTAGATTTGGATCGGAAAGACGTGTGCGTAAGTGCGTTGCATCCCTTTGTCTCTCGTGTGACAGCGAGCCACTCAAACAATTACGCGAACCGCCGGAAAGCGACGAAGTCGTGTGATCGAGGGAACGCAAAGAACCCTCAACGAGAAAATACGAGGTTTCATCAAAAAGTTCCTAGACTGAAATTTTTATGATGCTGTGGTAACTCTTCCCCACTTCTGATGCCTAAATCCTTCGAAGAAGTCCTCTTCGGTAACTACACAATTTTTCCAGCGTTTCTTCGACCACTAGAAGCATCGCTGGTACTCGTCTTTTGGAATCGTCAGCTGCGCTCGCGTCGCATTTGTAATTCTGCACTGTAAAATTTTTTTCGGGAATTTCTGATTCTTCCTCGTAAAAATGTTCGACTAACATATGTAAACCTGGATTTCCCCTCGCGCTCCGAAAATATTTCCTGCATTTCTTCGGAAATCCCACTTCGTCCTCTTCAAGATATTACGGCAAAGGGACCTACATTCGAATCCGACGTTTGAGCGAACTATCTTTTCCCTCATTCGTGTCGGAAAAGCCTGTTTCGAATATTCACCTTTAGTCTACATTCCAAATGGTAGATGCCTCCCTCTAGCCTCTGATACCCTCTTCATTATGCCATCGTGATGCTTCGGAAAACGTACAATTTTCATTCCCGAGAAGAAAGGTAATTTTACGTGTATTTCCCTATCGGATACAGGGGAAACGAAGAGCATCACAGCTTCTTCTTCCCGTCGGGAGAGAAACTGCTCTTGAACGATGGACGCCCTGCTTCATCGACATCAGCTTCCGGTGGCCCGCACCTCTCGTATCATTTTACAGCTTTTCCGTGATGGGGATGCACCAATGCTCACGGATTAATAAGGGGAGGCCGCGAAATGACTATGAAATTCCATTTATCGTGCAGTATTTCGAACGGAAAGGAGCCGTTTTTGGATAATGAACGCAATTAAGGAAAACCTGAATGAGACGGAAAATTACTTCCGTGAACGGAAACCCGATTCCGACTGTGGATTGGAATTATCCGGAAAATGAGAGGAAAATTTCCATCACTCGCATTAGTCGGAGGGATGGATTCCGAGGTTTTTCGGAACAGCATATGTTTACGTTAAAAAATAGAAGATATGGTTTCCGCTATGTATCGGAATTCCCTTTCCGCGCATTAGATTTCCCGAAAATATTTTTTACGGTGCACGGTCTGCGTGATAAACGAGCAGCACCTCATACACACCTCATCGACATGCCAACTTGAACTAAATTAATGAAGGCTATGGATACAGAGTTCTGTAGTAGATGTTTTATTCAAGAAAAGTTGTTGTATTCCCCTGGAAACCAACAGACTAGAAAAAAAAAACGTTTACTGGTTATCAGACCAAAGTAATCGAGGACGAGGTCGTTCCAAAGAAAATCAAAGTCGATGAGGGCACGGAATTACAGAGAGCTCTCAAGAATGTATGTATGAGATACGGAATTCCTGTATTTTCGGCAACATCAGAAAGAAAGTCTAACAATGCAGAAAATCCAACGGAACGATCGAAGCCATCCTGTGGAAAGCGTTCTAAATAAATAATAATTACAACTGGATCGATATTCTTGACGAGATCGTCAGAAGATGCAAGGACGGAAAGCACTCCGTCGTCAAATTCCTACCCATTCACGTTAACGACGAGATCAAGGCTTGCTCATTAAAAGGCAGGGATATGATCAGGATCAGCATTGAGGGAATTTTCGAGAAGGGATACGAGCAAAAGGGAAACGAAGAAAGATAAAAAATGACTGAAGTACTGGAAACGCGAAGTCACTTTCAGGACATCGGACTTGAAAAACGAACCCATCTTCGGCTCCTTTCATGAGAAATAACTGCAAAAACTAGAATGCAGGGATTCCATAAGACTTGGAAGATATACGGAAGAAGAAACTCAAGAGTTTGGTTTTTATTGACGCTTCCGAGAAAATGTGATAAATCCTTTAACGAGCGGCGTTCAAAAGCTTAATCCATAACGCTATAAATGCCTTCAGTAGGATGTCCTAAAAAGAGGCAAGAACGAGATCGGCAAAAAGCAATTGAAGAGCGATTATGAAGAGTTCTGCAAGCAAAACCCTGCAACTAAAATGAAGGCTGGCCGGGGAGATCTATTTTTCGAGAAAGAAAACTGTGGAGTCGGTAGAATGATCGTCTCGCCGATGGACGAAGTCAAGGACGAGCCGAGAGAAAGATAAGGATGATTGAAATATACGAGAGAGAACCCGATAAGAAGGGAAAGGATGGTTTCTTAGAAAAGTGTTTCCCTCATAATTAGGATGAAGTTTTCAAAGAGATCTGGTTTTCAAAAGTTTTCAAAGAGATCTGGTTTTCAAAAGTTTTCAAAGAGATCTGGTTTTCAAAAGTTTTCAAAGAGATCTGGTTTTCAAAAGTTTTCAAAAAGATCTGGTTTTCAAAAGTTTTCAAAGAGATCATGGATATAGAAAAGGTGTGATTAACTGGATCTCGCCTGTATGAAGCTTTCATGATTCGCGCACTTCATTATAAGAGAAGTCGCCCTTCTGAAAAAAACCTCACCCATCCATACGGTTGAACGGGTGTGGAATGGAGTGAATATCGTGTGGACAGCTCTGAGTCGCTTGCGGAATCAGTGTGGAAGGGGGTGGAACGAGTATGGAGAGAGTGTGGTCATTGAGGGGAGTAGGTGTGGACAAGGTAGGGAATGGTAGGGATGAGGAAAGGAGGGGAAATCAAGGAATTCACGTTGACCTTGAGATTGGATAGTTTTTCTTTTCTCATGTTTAAAAAAAAAAAAACACTTTTCTTTAATTTTTCGTACAAACCTGGTGATTCATTTCAAAGGTACTAAAAAATAAAGTGGGAAAAAGGGAAATACTCAGCCAAAGGAAGTTTCATTACTTAAAAAAAAGTCATGGTAAATTGTGGACATCCGTCACTGCACACACTTGAGTAGGGTGCAGCTCTATGCTTCTCCTGTCGCTGGATGCTTGCTAACAAGGTTCGACGGAAACTTCCTATGGAGTGGGATCACAAATTCAATCTGAAAGCAATGTAGAGTAGTGGTCCATGAAACCAGTGGGTCTAAGCTTCTTGAGCAGAGCGCAACAGCGCCATCTCTAAAGGCTCCCTTCTCGCGACTGCACCACAGAGTTCGAATATCTAACTCAAATGACAGCATTTTTTTTAACCTTATCGGGACGGCATCCGGAACGAGCAATATCAATATAACTGAAGAAACGCAGACAGTACATTCTTGGGACTTTAGCATCCTCTGCACAAAAATCTCCCTGGAGCTTCTGCATAAAACGCTGGTAGATCTGTTTCGAGAATTTTTGCCTATGGGCTGTAATTACAAAGATTACTATATTGATGTGGAATTCCTTTCAAATATCCTTAAAACGAGCCTACAGAGTAATTTTATTCTCATGGGTAATAAGGTGCTTTGCTAGTCGGTCTGCTGGATGGCCTGCTTCCACTCTGTGGGACTAGGCTAGCCTCTGAGTCATAGGCCTGGGTTAGTCCCTGGCATAGGACATTATTTCAGGGAATGGGCATAGGCCATTCGCCTTCTATGGTCGATTGTGCCTCTCCACTTCCACTGCCTTCTCCTTCCCTTTCTTATATTTTTCAGTTGATCAGGGGACAGTTAAGACAGTTGGTTTTGGTTTACGTCCACAGGCTCGGATTACAACACGTGATCCAATTTACTCAGTTAATTCTCCCAGGTTTTGTGGAATTTTCTCTTTCTCCACTCTTTTATTATTGAGTCATGGATTGTGGATAGATCTTTCGGGCACTGATTCCACTAGTGCTTAATTTCCTCATAGCTGTCGGTTAGACCACATGCGTTCCACACGTGTGGAAAGGGTGTGAATTTTTTAGAAGGGCGGTAGGTTTTTATATCTCAAGTCCCCCCCAGCGTCCGAGGTCGATGTTCCACTTTTAGCATTTTTTTAGATTGATCAGAGAAATACAACGATGCGACTATATTTCAATATTACGATATACGTATTAATACCCTCGTATACCATTTCAAGAAAAAAAAGGAAAAATGGATCAGCGATGGAGCGCATTCACGGGAATGGGAATGGAAAATGTCGGGGAATCCTGAACCCTCGTGACCCTTCTTTCTCCCTCCATCGAAGCGCCCATGCCTTTCACATGCCTTCTCGATGTTCCATTATTGATGGCAACGATTAAGGACGAAGTTACAGGCTTTGACGCAGCAGGAGGGCGTAGAGAGCTAAAATAGGGAAAATTTCCATCATTCCATTACCAAGACCAAAGGTAATCGAGTCGCATCGCCGGTGTATGCAACAATGGCATCGTTATGTTCCAACAGCAACTGCTGCCCTACCGCAAATGGGAATCTGTGTATAGCCAACCTCGATATAGCGCCATCCGATATACCGCCACTCTCTCTTAGCGCCAACTCTTTCCTAAGAACGACTCTTCCCCATAGGCTTATCATTGTCGCTCCCCCGTTATAGCGCCACCCTCACAAGCCGCCATCCGCCAATACTTTGCCTTGCATAAACGTGCCTTATTCAACGTAAGTCGTACTTGTGACAACATGTATGTACATGAATGTATACAATGATCACCATGCATTACCATGGTGGAAAATAATGTCATGCTGTCAGCCTTTCCTTTTTATCGTTTGATAACGAGATTGTGAGGGATGACTTAGCTTTGGCACGGACGCCAGGGATTAGAGGGGGGCGTAAGGGGTCTCTTAATCTGACCTAATCCTGCCTCTCCTTTTCTTTATTTTGGAGAATGGAAACGCCTCTTTCAGTTCAAAGTTTCTCCAGACGATTGTTCAAGCGTGTTCATTATCCAGTAATGGGGGAAAGGACAGTTATAAGTGTGAGGGAAAAAGTGGAAGTTTGTCGTTGCAAGGAGGCGCATGCGGCCGAAAGTCAGCAAACATTGCGAATAATTTGTCAAAACCTGTGTAGTTTTTGTTCTCCATTCGAATTGCTGAATTAAAGTGGATTTTTTTGTTGCTAATTCTATTTTAAATTTGAGTTACTTCGGAAATTTTCCGTTTTAAAGCCACGCTTTTCGATATAGCGCCAAAATCGGCGAAGACCAACAGTGGCGGTATAACGAGAGTTGACTGTACTACTCTTGATTTGATGATTTCTCTCGATTTATGCTTCACATCCGGAGAATGTACACTTGATGACATCGAGAATGGGACTGCATGGTAGGGAAGGTGAGACAGGCTCCGATCCCGCTTTAAAGTCTGCCTACCACATTACATAGGCCTGATTCAACGAACAAGAAATCCAAGCAGCCCTTTTCATTCAAATTACATCAAAGTCCTGTCTCAAAAGTGAATGGACAATGAGTGCGTTTTCCTCCCGAATGATTTAGATCTCAAAGCCATCAGTTTCAAAAGTAGGAGAGGTACGGATTTTATGTTAAGGGGTCGGAATTTCTTTCGCTCTAATTGGAACTTCAGAGGATGATTATTGTCCAGGGCATATTTTAAAGTGCAGTTGTAACAGATGTGTGCAGTTCTGAAACATTTTGTGCAGTTCAAAACTAGGCAAAAATTACGTTTGGAAGCCTTCAAATGGTATTACATTTAATAATTCTTTCCAAGTTGTCGCGCTTCGTGCGGGGGGGGGGGGGGGGACGGGCGCTAAGCGACGTACCAACCACTCCTACACAGGGGTTGTATTCATTTGTGCAGTTTTGATTTTTTCTTACAATATGCCCTGTGATTGACATACTGTAGATCAGGGATGTGCAACCCGCCGCCCACGGGCCGCATGTGGCCAGTGGACCTGCTTCTTGCATAATGGGATAAGAGATAAAATAAGTTTCTTTGCGGCCCAAGGCCCATCACAACTTTTTATTTTGAATTCTATGACCCGCTTGAAGACATTCTCATGCGGCCCACTGCCGAAAAGGTTGCCCCTGTCATGATGATTAGGCATTCCGTGAGCGTTGGCAGGATGGCTGGCATCATCCTATAGAAAAATAAATTTAGTTAGGAACCGATCGCAGCAAAAATCAAGCAATCAAATGAATACCCTCCTAAAATCTTGACGAAAGAGTGAATCGAAGAGCTATTTCGACGATTGAGACCCGAGCTATCAGCTGGTCCTGACGGGATCCGCTTCAGAAAACCATCCCAAATAATTAAGAGGCTTATTAGGCTGTCTCTCTCTTCCTCAGATGACTCGAGTACACGATACTAGACGAGCTCCAAGAAACCATTCATCCGAATTCCAGAAATCCAAATCAGTTTGCATGGGGCAAATTTTGCAGTACATCTGATGCCATTGCGACCCTGCTTCATGATGTAGCTAAGGCTCAGGACAAAATTGCAAGGGTGGTTAGAGTCTCATTTCTCGACTGCATCTCGGCCTTCAATTGCATTAACCGGGCTTTTCTGGGGTTCTTTTCTAACGTTGCTGTCGATCGAGTATTTCTATTACACTGTTTTCGGATTGAATTGGTACCCCCCTACTGTGGAGAACAGAGAAAACACAAGCTTTCCAGACGATCCTCAAGATGTCAAGCCTGATGCTCTACATGGTTGTTGGATGGTTCTATTAATACTTCACCTTCCTCCCACAAGGTGTCCTGCCTATACTTGATGGAAGCGCTCCTAAGGGGGGGGTACCAATTCAATCCGAAAACAGTGTAGCAAGATTATTCTTAGTTGAGGACTCCATATTTATTGGATTGCGTTTATTTTTAGATGACATTTTCTTGCTTGGCATTGTATGTAGGTGGTACTCGTAAGCATACATATATTTCTCAATATGATTTTAGGTGCTAAAACATAGGATTATGGCAGGGTCTGTACGTGCATTTCCAAAATTTATTTACATCATGTGGAGCGCTAAACTGGTGCTGCTTTTCACTCGACTTTGTCCTCTTCATCTCCAAACGACGTCGGAAATTTTTCTTGCTGTAACCTCATCGGTGTTTTAAAAAATTACGCGAATTTTTTTCTGAGTCAGACGATTACGATATGTTACCTTTAGAAACTCGTGATTCCATGCTTGAGAACATCGTATATCGCACTGGCTTAAATTAGGATTTTTTTTAAGCATAATCTTCGAGGTGTGGAAAAACAAACACGCTGATTTAATGGAAGGTTGAAAGTTCGGGTGAGGACATGAGGGAGGTCATGAGGCTTTTTTGTCCCGAGTCACTTCCCGTGTCAAGATCCCGCGTTATACAGGGTGTCCCACAAGTCACTATACCATTTCAAAAATTCGCATCTGCTAAACAGTTGGCATAAAAAGGAAGTAACATTAACTTAACGATAGCATATCATTTGGAATTATCTTTGTCAAAAATGGAGGTTTTTCTGAAGTTTGAAAGTGCCTCAAAATGACCTCCGCCCATATCAATACATTTGGCATGATGCTCGCCACCAAAATATTGCGGAAACTTCCCTTGGACTCGGATGGGACGCTCAAAAACCTCCGTTCCAGGTAGCAACGAAGGAACGTTGTTCGAGCGTCAATTGTGATGCCTTTTCTCGTTACAGCGAAAGCAAATTAAAGGAAATTAATAAAAATAAAATTTCTTTCTCAGGTCTGTCTGGAATTAGGGGGGAAAACATGAAGTTTGGGAATTTTTGTAAAGGAGGATTCAAGAATGTGCACCATAAATAGCCCTAAAAACGTACACCTTTCTTTCATGCTTTTGAAGCATGATCTTGCTTTTTTCATGATCTTTGAGTCTGATTCCAAGTCATTATTTTAAAAAATATTCTAAAGAACGTTTTTTTCCATCGATGCTAAGAAAATTGACCTGGCTGTTGTAGTTTGGAAAATATTGCAGTTTGAAATGGTATAGTGACTTATGGGACACCCTGTATACAGTAGAATAAGGTAGGCCTACCCCTTATACAGACAGATATTTTTGTGGGATCATATCCACCTACTGCCTCATTACTTGCAGCTACATTTCTCTCTGTTTTTGGTCGTCCACGAAGGTATGTAACCTCTTTTTAGAACTAGTCACGGCGTGGGGCAGAGACTCCATCACCTAACGCATTCCACTCATTTACTACCCTACGAGTAAAAGAAGTCATTTCGCAAACTGAGTCTCACTCGAGTTTCGTGCAGATTAAACCGATTCCCTATCGTTCTGGTGCTACCATCGAGTATTAAAAATCTACCACGTGCCACTTTATCGATTCCCTTAATGATCTTAAGGGGTTGGATGAGGTTTCCCCTCCTTAGCCTTCTTTCGAGCGTGTGGAGTCCCAACGTTCTCTAAATGTTTCTCGTATTACCATTTTATGGTTCACGCACCTCGCCTCTGATCCTTCTCGAGGGCGTTTGATCACTCCCTTTGCAGATTCGCAGAATAATCTAAATAGTACTGCATATAACACAAGAATAATGCGCAATAATTTTAGGCAATGGAATGTCGGATTCTGTTTAAAATCTTGTTCTAGGATCCTCTCGTGGCAACACCCACGAGAACTTGGGATCCTCATCTCAAATGATCCCATCGTCTCTTTCTCTCTCTCTCTCCATCTGCTTCTTACCGTTTATCCTCGCCGAACCTAGAGACATATTGTCAGTATCTGCCATTCCAATAAAAACATATGGGAAAATAGCAGAAATAGCACAAGTATAGGGTGGTTTTTTCAAAATGTTTACTGTTTACCATCTACCGTTTTCTATGGGAGAAACACATTTTCATAAATATAGCAAAAAAAATTACATTGGATACGCGATTGATATCTTACAGTTACAGGGTGTTGAAATGCTTGCCAGCTTTTTTTCAGCACCCCTGCCTAAGTCGTGCAATGCCCTTTAAGATGTGAATTAAAGTCGCTATGAGGTGGATCATTCCACTTCAAGTGAGGCGATTACCTGTGCTCGACCGTCTCAGAATTCAATGAATTTTTAACTTTAACTTTTCAAGGGACAGTTGGATCCAGCTGATACTTGACAGACAGGTTCATGAGTCTAAGAGTTTTTTTTTCACTTCGCAAGATGGCGCTGTATCCCAATAGAGAGCGCTGCTGTTGACCGGGTGACCGAGGGGTGATTTAAAAAAAAAAAGGTGTAATGCTCCACCTGTAAACTGTGTAACGGGACAATACATGGCTCAGAGAATTGTTCATAAAAAAAAGCAAGACAATCTTTTCAACACCTCCTATACTAGTACTAGTATGTCCAATTCTTCTTGAGTATGGCGTTCAAAAAGCAACGAGAGGGAAAAATGTATAAAATTAGAGCTGTATGTTGAGGTTAGACAGCCAATTGATAACGTCCGGAGTTGCTTGGTGGATTGCTTGAGTCCTTCCAGGAAATGCATGAATCGAACAGAGGTCGGCGATGTGGCTCATGGTCTGTACTTCGCCACGTTCGCAGTTAGGTGAATCTCTGATATTCCATTTATGTAGTGATTAAGTGGCCGCATCTGCCGTGCGTTGTCCGAATGCTGTTGAGGGCTGTCCAGTGTCTCCACTTTAGATGGAATCCTGAGAGCTCCACGGTGGATCTTCGATTAGGATCTTGTTTGGCACGGCTGCTGCAGACCACTGTTCGCGCCATCGGCAGTCGGTGTCCATTCCACTCGATGACAGGGTGGAGTCGTTGGTCCAAAAGGGGTTTCTGGACTTGAGGCGCAGTTTTGGGGGTCGGGATATGTCCTGGTGTATCGGGAGGTCACGATCGGCCATTATTTTTTCGTACTCTCGTAGTACGGCTGTTTCTCTTCTGACACTGGGAGGAGTGATGTTTGACAACACCGGTAGCCAGGGAAGCGGAGTGGACTTCAAGGCTCCACTAACCAATCTCATAGCGGCGTTGATTTGTGTGTCGACTCGCCGGGTGTGTGCGTTTTTGCTCCATATAGGCGCGCAATACTCCGCGGTAGATACGTAACTCAAGAGCGAGGGCCAATGTACGGAGGGTTCGAGCGTCTCTTCCCCATGATGTTTCGACAAGTTTCTGGATGATGTTTACCCTCGAACCCGTCTTCTTTCCAGTGCTTTCGAGGTGTTAGCGGTAGCTGAGGGTCCTATTCTGGGTGACCCCGAGGTATCGCGGGTTATTGTCGTACGCCAGCAGGCTTCCACAAAACTTCACTCTGAGCGCTTTTCTGGCCTCGGAGTTGTGATGGTGGAAGGCGGAGACAGACGTTTTCGACGCGTTAGGTTTGAGGCGCCAGGTGTGGAAGTATCCCGGAAGTATATGTCCAATATCAAGAGTTTATGAATCTCATATTTTTTTTTACTCGAATACACGAATTGTAATTTCTCCCCTTTGAAAACGGTGGTCTTTTTTTAATCACCCTCGGTCACCCGGTCAACAGCAGCGCCCTCTATCGGGATACAGCGCCATCTTGCGGAAGTGAAAAAACCTCTTAGACTCACGAACCTCTCTGTCAAGTATCAGCTGGATCCAACTGTCCCTTGAAAAGTTAAAGTTGAAAAATTCATTGTGTCGGTTCATTGACTCTTCGATTTAATAGTGGATATCGTATTCTTTATTTTGGAAAGCCGTGGAATGTTTATGCTCATACCGATTTCGGAATGGCGGTCTCCGGATTCACAGATGAGTCTGAAGTACGAGGGTAATACAGGGTGATACATTTAAAACGCAACCCAACAACAACGATACAAAAATGAAGTCTTGTCTTGCCTTGTTTTCGAGAATGTGGTGGACATATTCAGCGTCTGTTGTGAAGCTGTTCTGTACGTTCCTGTAATATTCTTCCTAACAAATAAAAACTATCAAACAACTCGTTTGTCTTGTTTTATTGCTGTTGTACTTGGGGTTGCGTTTTAAATGGAACACCCTGTACTTATTTGAAATAGGGAGGAATGAAATAACGAACTAAGCCTGGTATTGTATTTCTTTAAAACCTGGATGAGAGGCTGAGAGGTCATTGCCAAAGGGGTGACGTAGCCTGAGGTTCTTTGAGATTGATCGGTTGTCATTTTCAGGCTGCTGGGAGGATACGATTGTGATATTGCAGTCGGTCTGTCTCTTTTCTTTTTCTCCATCTGCCATTCCCATAGGTGCTATGGAAAAATGGCAGATATTGCGTTCAGTCTGTCACTATTTTCCCTCCCCCCCTTTTTTTCTTTTTTTTTCATTCCGTCTATCTGCAGTTTCCATAGCAACCGGACAATTCGACTCAGTGCGCATGTGCAGCCTACCTTTGGGTCGGAGTACCAGTCTACGACTAAAACTTCCAGTTCCCTTCCTGCCCTAGCGGATGACAGATCCATAATAGACAATGAGAGAGAGTGGCTGCTCGTGGCAACGTAGATGGGGTTGCCAGGCGTACTCTTGAAATGCGTTATCTGGCAGCTTCCATGTTTTACTCTTCTCCAATCTCCACGTGACGCCGATGGCCCGCAACCTCTTATACACTGTTTCCGGATTGAATTCGTACCCCCCCCCCCCCTTAGATGCGCTTCCATCAAGTACAGGCACGACATCTTTTGAATAGTAGGTGAAATATTAGGAGAATCCTCAGTGGTTGTTTAATTCCTCCCCCCCCCCCCCCCCCCCCCCCCCCCCCCCCCCCCCTATTGTGGAGAATGGGGGAAACACAAGATTCTAGATCTGCTAGATGTCAAGCCTATTGCACTGCAGGGTTACCGGATCGTTGGTAATAATTCCACTTTTCGGATGACCACAGAGATGAAAATACGCTTTTATTCTTTGGCAATAAAATGAGATAAATAACAAGAACAACCATGAAAGGAAATTCTCCAGTTTTCGAATGTTATTGGAAAATGGTATCCCATCTTCGAACATCACTGTATGCTGTTGAACATCGTCTGCGCGAAGACAACTGAAGCTTACAGGCCCCTCAGCAGGAAGAGACTTCGTGAATCATGACCTTTTGCGGCAATTATCATAGCATTTCAGGTTATTTACGAATAATTGTCATTCAAAAACATTGGGATGGCCACATGTAGCGAATGCCTCTTCGTGGCCCATTCAGCCCCTCTCAGCAGAGAAAGGCCCAACACCAACATAATTAAATAGTTCAACCTCGCAAGGAATGGACCCGGCTCTGCAGATAACAGTAGAGACGAGACAAAAATGCTGCCAATTGCGTTTGCGAGACTCTCGGCTTCGCCTCCGGTGGCTACGGCTAGCCTCTATTATTTCCCATTCTCTGTCCTTTGAAAAACCTTACTTTCTTGCCCTCGTTTCACCGTTAGTTACTATTATTCCTCGTTATATCGGTTGAAATCTCTCTGACGTCAGAAACCCGAATCTCCATGGCAAAAATGACAATTCAAGAGGAGATGCAATCCTTAGCACGCGACATTCTCAATTACCCATCGGGTCCCAGGCCTAATCCGTAAGGGAGAAATAATCCAAATCACCATACTTGTCATCTATATGGTCATGAGTTTCGCCAAATCTGAATAATACAACCGCGCAGGGCCCCACATATCAGGAATTAAACAACCACTGAGGATTCTCCTAATATTTCACCTACTATTCAAAAGATGTCGTGCCTGTACTTGATGGAAGCGCATCTAAGGGGGGGGGGGGTACGAATTCAATCCAGAAACAGTGTATGAGAAATGGTATCGGAAACTCTCGTGAAGCCCATGTGATGTCGACAGGAGTCCTTTCATCCATTCTTGTTCGTCACCTACCGGTAAAATTCTAGGAAATCGGTAAGAGATTGTTGCTCCTCTTGCAATTGCTGTGATTCCCAGACGAGTGAGTACACCTGTGAGAGTGCCCACTCCCGGAATGAGCTGTCCTCACTCTGGGAGTACACCAAGACCGAAGAAAGTCCCGCCAACAAAAATAACCCATGGGAAACTTACCTTTGACTTCAAGGTAGACTGAATCTTCTAATCCTAATCCTAATCTCCATCTTTGAGATAAGTAGCCAACCGAATGAGAAACTCAGAAACATGCAGACAGACCAGGGGAGCAAGATGTCCTCGCGCTACAAACGGTCCACCAACGCTGACCGAGACGAGTCATTCTCGAGATGATGACGTTCCAGGATCTACGAGTATAAGAGCACGCAAAAGACTCCAACAAAAAATATGTTATGCTTTCCTTAAAAAAGAAGGTATGCCTGATCGAACTTCGATATATAACGACATCCAGTCAACATCCAGCGACATCGTCAGCATCAACGGATTCAACCCAGTCAAAAATTTTCGTTGGTTAATCGTCGGACAACAGCTGGGGAAGTTTTTAGTTGACCAGCCAATCATTCGCCGAAGATAATAAGTCAATGTGGCTGCGAAGGTTCCGAAAACCAGCGTGAGATGGAGCCAAAGTGGTCGTAGTAAGGAGTCACTTCCCGAATTCTACTGAAATTAGTCCCCTGTCTCTTTGACACAGCTCCCTATGGTTTCTCACATAGATCTCAGAGGAAGACGAATTCCTTGAAACATTTGTCTGAAGATTCAACCTAGCCCTGGAATAAACCAGAAAATTCCGTCCCGGAGGTCTGTGGGTGGATCCTTTTATTTTCCACTACAAGCTACGCGACCTTTTTCTCTAATTAACGACATTGAAAAGTTGCATTATGTGCAAGGCGTGCCTGGCCTCCTGCAGGAGGACAGATACCCTTACATCCCCATGTGATTCCGCTCCTGAATGCCTTAGCATCCGGATGGGATTTTGCTTTGGATATTCTCAGCTATTGGCGATAAGAGTGTACCTGAGTAAGGTACCCTGATAAGGTCATAGAGTAGAGAGAGTGGCGTATTTTGGCTGAAGGGTCGGGGGGGGGGGGGGGGGGGGGGGGGGGGGATGCTCGACTGTGCCAGTGTCGAGTAACGGCTCATCGGCGCTGGTGCGTCGTCGTGAAGGAGGATCCAATTTCTTGTCTGCCCGCATCTGTGGTCGTTTCCTCCGGATTGCTTTCACATCTACGTACGTCTTTATTCACCGTTCTTCCCGTTCAAAATTTCACATCAGCACGCTGTTCGAAACGTGACATCTTCACAAGGCGAATGCAGACCGCCGACCGACAGCTGAAGAGTTGCACGTGGCGCAACCCAGTCATTGCCATGTGAGGTTCCGCACATGCGCTCTTGATATGCACGTTGTGTGGATCCCTAACTACGCTCGGCAAAATTTTTTTCTTGGTATGCAACACAGCGTTCGGTCACGCTGACCCGAG